>JAUCMX010000022.1:17504914-17529914 GCA_033459395.1 Hemibagrus guttatus | reverse complement strand
AGTCATGGTGACATATTGTTCTACTATTAGTCTACTATTCCCACACACTTTCTGTCTGATTAAGGACAAAGCCGAGTGACACATACTGCGGTAAAGGGCATATCGGTTCTTAAAGATTTCCCCCCAGAATTAAATAAATAAATAAATAAATAAATAGGAATTTTCCCAACACACACGGTCACACCTTTTTAAAGCAATCCGTCCTTTCGGGGAAAGTTACCAACAAGCGAGACGACGATTAAATATTGTAGATAATATTTGCGGGATCAAAAAGGACTTGAGGTAATGTCCCTTTTAATATGTTCGTGTTTTAGTATGTGTACTTTTCAGAAAAGATACCCGAAACTTCTGCTGTGTTCCTGAAACTTAATACGCAAAGCAAGTATCTGAAGAGGTTCAGAAAATGTTCAAGAAAGTTCTCATTTTATTTTATCATTTTGATTAGTTTGGCCTATCTACATTAACAGCACACTGTCCATCGGTTGCGACTCAAATATGATGGCTCCTTTAAAACCTTTTCAGAGGTTCTCACTAAAATGAGTAGGTACCAAAAACCTCTTTGGAGAGCATATAAGTGGTCTGGGGGGGAGAAACAAAAAAACAACGCATGTAGTCTATATGAGTGCGCTTTTCACGCATATTTTAACCCTCGACTGCTACCATAACCCTTGACTGTGAAGCTGTTATAAACAAACAGCTTTACATGCTTTTTACTTCTTCAGTTTACTTTCACTCCCAAAAGAAAAGCGACATTCTTGTCGCTGAGGTGAAGCCCTCAAAGATACATATTTTGAATAAAATATAAATCTGGATATAGTGTAAATAAATTATTAAAAGCAGGCTACATGTAGTTTTTACAATAATGCGTTGCACATAAAGATCCACATACAATAGATATACCCTTGAGGGTACTGTACCACACTACACCATTAAAAAAACAAAGGTACTAAAGATAAGGTACCCGCACTTGGCCCTGACAAGTGGGACATTTTGGTGTTTATCTTTTATCGGAAAATGTGCAAGAAATGTTTATTTTTTTCCTTTTCAATGTAGTAGCCTAATCTAAATGCTAGCGAGGTACAAAAGCGGTCCTTAAGATCCTATTTTAAATCATTATATTCATACTACTATGTCACACATACACAGTAAAGGTAGTAGAGATATGATTGGCAGACGAGTGACACGGAATATCCCTTTCTGACTCGTTATTAAAAATAGTGAAGGTTCTTTTTTGTTGTAAAAGCATAAAGCTGGTGTTTCTTATATTTCACTGTTTTTTTTTTTGTTTTGTTTTTTTGCATACAGCTTATATATATTACACTATATAGACAGGCAGTCTCACACAAAGAGTGTATACCGCTGGGTGGGTAAGTGGGGGTCTTCTATTGATAATACCCCCACCCCTTTCTAATTCCCAGACCGCCCGTAAGGAATGAGACCACGTGACCGCGTACGGGGCGGTCGAACTAAAGCCATTTTGGGGACGGTGGTGTCAGTTTCCCGAAGCAGCACCTTCCTTAACCAGCGCTGAACGGGAACAGAATAGCGATCTTTACCGGGATTTTACCATTAACCCTTTTTTTTTTTTTTGCCTGTTGTTATTGTTCGGAGATCTGTATGTGGATTCCGCACAGCTTGTGGATCGGATCGGTGTGCGGGGATTTGTGGTGTAATTATTTCTTCTTCTTCTTCTTCTTCTTTTTTTTTTTTGTCTGCGCGTCTGAAAAGGCGTTCTCTCGCCGAGGCTGCGATGAGCGCGGCGGCTTTGCTACGTTAGACCCGCTGCAACTGACAGGCAGTGTGCACTTCACTCCAAGATGGCCGCTTGGTGCTTAACGCTGTTTTTTTGCTGATCCGCTCTCAAGTTTCGTCGTGTGCTTTATAGGGGGGAAAAAAGCTGGTGAACGAGCGACTCTCGCTAAGCAGAGCAGGTACGTGTTGTGCGGATCGATCGCGCCTGAATACGGACTTTATACCGCGTTGTATGCTTTCTGTTGCACACCGTCACAATGTTGCGTCCTGTTCGTAGATCTCTCATAGCCTGCATGAAGAAGAAGAAGAAGAAGAAGAAGAAGAAAAAAACAACAAACGCGTTTATAACCGTCCAAGGTGATTGTTTGCTTAAAACTCAAAAGAGTGTTATTAAAATACATACACATATATATATGTGCGTGATTCAGTCGGAGTTGTTGTTTGTCGTTCACACGCTTTGTGCACCGACTTTGTTTAAGTTAAATGAAAAAAAAAAAACCCCGCAAGAGCCATGAGTCACGCACCCGCACCACCTTCTATCATTTGTTCTGGGCAAAATATTAAACAACTCTTGTTTCAGCTTATACAGTCGTGTTGTCTAGGCTGTGTAGAGTTTCCGAAAATCGGCATAACCACGTTATGCCATAACAATCCGAATTTATTAACTTAAATGCACGCAGTGGTCCTTCTTCTACTACTTCTTCTTCTTCTTCTCAGTGGTCTTTAAAGATGACCTGAAGATGCGGCCTGCGACTTATTATAGGAGAAATACAGAATTATTGTCGCATTTTGGTTTTAATAACAGTGCATCAGGAAAAATCAGATGTTTAATGCAAACGTATTTTCCCTGAATGCTCCAGATTCCCTTCGAACAGCAAACTGGGATCAGCATTGTTCAGATTCCCACAAGAATCTGAATTTAGCGATGTCGGTAAAATGGATGAGAAGCAAACTTGTTTGTACGAAGTTGTTCAACACGCATAGGGTTAGAATAAAATTCCAATTAAGTCGAGAAATAAAACGTCGGGCGAAGAAATGGCACTCCATCTGTTTGAGAGATGTCCAGAACTTGGGACTTGTCAGGTGAAAGTGATCTTGTGAGTCATCTCATGAGGTCTTATGGGTTTAAAAGCAGGTAGATTGGAAGTTTATTAATTATTAAGTCAGTATGGACTACTACATAATACTTAACTGACAAGTTATTGACAGAGTATCATGTCTCATCAAGTGCCGCCTTCTTTATTCTACTCTTCTTTATTTCCCTAAAAAAAAAAGAAAAAAAAAAAGACAGGTACAATCAGTGATAGACACGGATCTGTAAACAGTAACATGGAGGATTGTAATGTGTAATCTGTCACAATCTTCATTTCTAACTTTAACGTGACATCTGACGGATTCCTGACATCTAACCTCTTTCTTGTTTCCAAAAGCCTTGTCATTTGGGGGTTAAGATAATAAATTCATGGGAACAGCTGACGGAATGAATGACAAGCAATTAGCAGCAGATGTGATGATGAGCATAATAAGGTCATGAGGTCCGAGAAAGTCTTTCGGTTAGATGGCGATTAGCCTGTGGTTTCTGCAGTAAGGCTGTAATGTGGGTATTAAGAAAATTTGATATGATATGGATTATGATACCATCTTGATGTTTGGACCTTGATGATTTTTGTTTGTTTTTTTGTTTTTTTTGTTTTTTTTAAATAAAGACAATAAAACATATAGGTGACAAAATAATGTTTTTAAAGGCTGACACGTGTAGTTCTGGCATGTTCTTCTTATTATTTGTAATACATGAATATTCAATAGTATTTGAATTTTATTTGTTTATAGCTCACACGGCTATAAGCTTTTCGGCTTTGTCTTTCCCGCTGAAGAATCTAACGGGACTCGAGGTTCAGGCTAAAATTAACGGCAGGTGCTATATTTTTTTGGTTGTAATAAGACATGATGAATAGGATATACAGATCCGGCATGTGGTATTATTTCTGGCGCGTGTATACCCCGGTGTGTGTGTGTGTGTGTGTGTGTGTGTGTGTGTGTGTGTGTGTGTAAAAGACGGCGTGATCACGGTGCATGCTCTCGGGCTTCCTCCTTTCGACTCGTAGGAAACGACAAGGAAGGCGGAGTGCTTATTTACGCGCGTTACCTTTTCAAATCCTTCCTACAACTATTCCAGTGCGCCTGAGATGTCCGGAGAGACGCGGACGAAAAGCGATAAAAGACCATCACGCCTTTATATCGAAATATAGACGCTAAACAATGGCGTTCGTGCCGAGACCGTGTGGCAAAATGGCAGCCGAGGTAGCGCCTTCCAGTCTGAAACATATGCTGCATCAGAGGGGAGTAGTGAAGCATGGTGTAGTTCTCTGCGCCTTATTAATGGTCGTGTGTCATAAGCTGATGATGGACCCGGTGAATCCGCACAGCTCTCCGCCGACTGGCAAGGTGCCAACTCTACTATCGGGTCGCCATAGCAACAGCGAGTCTCGGTAACCCGTAGTCCTCCTCATCCTCGTAGAAATCACGAAGCTCTGTCTCTCTCCTGACCTACGGTCTTTAGCTGGGCTGAACCCGGCACCATATCATAGCTATGTCGTGGATTTGGGTTTGAGGGACGCAGACAAATGCCGGCGTCTCATCCGAACCGACAAACGCAGGCGAATTTCCTTTCACCAAATGGTTCGCGCTTCCCGAACAAGTCAAGCTTGGTTCGTCGACCTAGTGTTACACATGACTGAACCGTCTTTTCACAACAGTACAGTTCGAGCTGTCTTTTAGGATGTTCTCAATGCTAACAAGCAAACACTTCTTATCAACAGGCTATCTAGAATATATATAGATTAAATAAACCAGAGCGGGTCATGCTGTTGTAGGAAAACAATCAACAATAGAATGGTGTGGTGTCCTAAGACGCGAAGTGTTTTATTTCTCTAAAGCATAGACAGTAATTTACAGACGATTACATTTTCTTTGTTTATAAAATAGCACAAGCTCTCTCTCTCTCTCTCTCTCTCTCTCTCTCTCTCATTTATATATATATATATATATATATATATATATATATATATATATATATATATATATATATATATATATATAGTTACTGTTAATATTCCGCCAGACGAATTAGTGTCTGTGATATCTTTATAGCAGCTATAAACAGTCGTTCTATCACCCTTACTTTTTGTCTCTCATGAAGTTTATAAGACACAAAACACCTCAAGAGCGTAAACTCCTCTGTTAGGAAAACTCGTAAATAATCTTAAATCAACATCTCCTTACACAAGATTCCCTATATGAACAATTGCATATTGTTCCTGCTTAAATAACAGCGCAGTTTTTTTTTTCCTTTCGTTTATTAATAGGGCCAAACGCGTATTAATACTCGAAAGCTGTGATTTGAAGCCGAAGCTGCTGTTACAGAAACTTTATCTGCATCTCCTGACCAATCAGAATCGAGAATCAAGAACATTAGCCTTTACCTCTGTAGCTGTACAGCGCTATTAACAGTAAACAAATTCACAATTTTTTTCTGACCATAAATTTAGGTGATTAGACTAAAATATAAGCATAAATATAAGCAATCAGTATATGAAACAGTTATATCCTGGGTGTGCAAAAAAAAAAAAAATCAAATCAGGGAAGAAATAGAAATGCAAGCAATTTACCTTGTGAAGCTCCAGGAAGTAAAGTGCACACCCTGAAGAGACAGGAGACAAGTCTCAGCATAAAGGCCTTATCACGATTCTGGTTCTTCATCTCGTTTAGAAAAAAATAAAATGCAGCATTTGTAAGAGGATAGCTGTAAACTGCCATCCCCCCCTGGTCTCAAGTTCATTCCTGACCTACATTGTTTTGCAGAAACGTGCTCATCCCACACTTTGTACTTACGACGTCATAACATATTCCCAGTCATTCCAAGCTCCTGATTTAGGCTTTTTTTCTTTTTTTTTTTTTTCTTTTTTTTTTAGTGATAATTACAGCAGTTAATGAAATCAGATCTCAGCTTCACACACTGGCCTATAATCTGTGATACAGTTTTACTTTATTAAACTCACATTGACAGATTTTTTTTTTTCATTTACACCAGACAATAAACTCAACATTTGTACACTCTAAAAAAAAAACAAAAAAAACAAAAAAAAAAAACCCAGGAGCAAATGTATTCATCTCTCGTCGTATGTCCTTAATGGCCTGCTCTACCAGTTTAACTACAAAGCGTCTTACAGAAACATAATTATTCCAAATGAATAAGTTATTAGTTGCAGATCACAAAAGCAAGCCTATAAAGCGAAAGCTCCATAAACAAAACGACTTCTATGGCATCTTAATTAGCAATTGGGAAGATGTTTATTTTTGAGGACAAAATTTGCACGCAAAATTTAGTGTCCTCCCCCCTACCCCCCCACCCCCAGCGCAGTAATAAGGCAGAAAGTGAAAACTGACAGTAAAACTATATATCTGTGGACAAATCACTGATGGTTGAGTTTCAACTATACAACTGTGAAAAAGTGGAAAAAGTTTGTTGCTCTGGATTTGGGAACATAAACTAGTGTAAATTTCAGACAGTTTTTCATCGGCTTACTTGCATGAAGCATGCACCTCACATGCGTGTATATTTCCCTAAATGCTTAACTAGACAAATTCGTGCATTTTTAAAGTAAGACAGTAAACAGATTTGGTTTCGGGAAAAAAAAAAAAAACTTTATAGTGTCTCCATACGTGTTGTGCATACTGCTCAGTTGTACTTTCTTTCTTTTTATTTGCTCTTGAATCATGCACCACCCGAACAAACTTGTGCCTATCTAATAGCTCGACGCCTTCTGCATATGAGAAAATGTCTGTGATTATTCATTCATCGAGTGTGGAAGCTCTTATTCCGCAAAATCTCAGCAGACCAGGTCATTTTACAAAAGAGAGAAAATATGCTCTTATCTGATGAGTTTTGCTCCTTGTGGTTTGGTAAAAGAGACATTCTGCGTTCAGTGGACTAGCTGACCTTCATGCGCCTCTCAAACAGCTTGGGTCCAGGGTCCGGGACAGCTAGGTCCAAAAAAAAAAAAATAGTCATTTATTATTTTTTTTTTTTGGAGTAGATTATGAGTAAAAATACTGTTTAAGAGCATGCTTAGTCTAGGAGCATGTTTGTGAATAAACTTCTGTAAAAGGTAAAGGCACCCATGCCATTAAGTTCGCGTTTTGGGTTTAATAATATTAGACACAGCAAGAAAAAAAAATACATATATATATATATATATATATAACCTTAGATCACGTGTGTCGTGTGTGTTTACCGGACAGGAGTGCGAGCCCTCATGACGATGCACCGTACTACGCGCATAAAGATCACCGAGCTGAACCCGCATCTGATGTGCGTGTTATGCGGCGGTTACTTTATCGACGCTACCACCATCGTTGAGTGTCTTCATTCGTGTAAGTACATTAACTATATTAACAACCCACCCCCACCCCCACCCCCCCTCACTCGTGTGTGTGTGTGTGTGTGTGTGCTGATCGTTATTTCTTTGTTTTTTTTTTTCTATTTACAGTCTGTAAAATGTGCATCGTGCGGTATTTAGAGTCCAGTAAATACTGTCCCATATGTGACGCACAAGTTCACAAAACCAAACCACTGCTCAATATCAGGTACGACCTTAAATTTATTTGATGATGAACTCTCTCAGATATAGTGTTTATATTTGACTTTATACTTTATTGAGCCGGGGAATTAGCTCCAGCTGCATAATTGCGTGTTTTGCGCATGCTCAGACGCTGCACCCTTGGCCTACAAACAGTATACACCGACCAGGCATAACATTATGACCACCTGCCTAATATCGTGTTGGTCCCACTTTTGCTGCCAAAACAGCCCTGACCCGTCATGCAGTGTGTATTCTGACTCCTTTCTATCAGAACCAGCATTAACCTCTTCAGCAATTTGAGCAACAGTAGCTCGTCTGTTGGATCGGATCACACGGGCCAGCCTTCGCTCCCCACGTGCATCGATGAGCCTTGGCCGCCCATGACCCTGTCGCCGGTTCACCACTGTTCCTTCCTTGGACCAATTTTGATAGATACTGACCACTGCAGACCGGGAACACCCCACAAGAGCTGCAGTTTTGGAGATGCTCTGATCCAGTGATCTATCCATCACAATTTGGCCCTTCGTCAAACTCGCTCAAATCCTTACGCTTGTCCATTTTTCCTGCTTCTAACACATCAACTTTGAGGACAAAATGTTCACTTGCTGCCTAATATATCCCACCCACTAACAGGTGCCATGATGAGGAGATACTCAGTGTTACTCACTTCACCTCTCACTGCTCACAATGTTATGCCTGATCGGTGTATAAGACTAAATGTTTCTTCACACTCTCCATGTATACACTTTCACAAATAAATGCACTTAACTGTACACTGGTCACTTGGATGGGAAATTTCTAGCCTTCTAGTACTACTAAATTTAGTAGTCTACTAAATTTCTAGTAGTATATAAAATAAACTTTTTTACATGTAATTTACATTGCCTGTGACTTCCAGGTCGGATAAAACTCTTCAGGACATTGTGTACAAGCTGGTGCCTGGTCTGTTCAAAAGTAAGTGCTTAATGTTGAATTAAAAAATCTAAAGCGGAATAGCCTAGGACATACATTTTAGTTAGCATGTGTTTTCTGTGCAGTTATATGCATGAAGCCACAGGTTTCTAACCCTGGTCCTGGAGACTCTGCTGTCTAGCACAGTTTTAGCACATGCTTTAACTGCTCTCCACACCCGATTGAAGTAATCAGCCTTTAATGAGTTGAAATGAGTGCGTGAGAGCAGGACAGTCTGTTCTCCAGGACCAGGTTTGTGAGCCTGTGCATTAGGAAATAGCACCAATTTGAAGAATTACTTCATATAATTATGTCTTAACATTCCACCACCGGGCGTTGTTATTCAGAGGTACTCTAATCTCTCACTCTAATCTAACATTTGTCCTTCAGATGAAATGAAACGAAGACGAGATTTTTATGCAGCGCATCCATCCGTTGACGGTAAAACGCTTATACTCACAAAAAAAACAAAACATTGATAATAAAATCCCCTTTTGAGTCACTGGAAAGTTTGACACAGTTTTTCCCACAGCCGCTAAAGGATCGAATGAGGATCGGGGAGAAGTAGCTGACGAGGACAAGAGAATCATTGCTGATGATGAGCTCATTAGTCTGTCGATTGAGTTTTTTGATCAGAGCAGGTAAGTCCAGTTCAACAACATCATTGTGGTTTCTCATCATCTTCATTATCGTTAGCAGTGTCAGAGCTACAGTTACATATTCAGAGCATTGCTGGGAGGTCAGGTTTTGGATTAATGATACCAAAGATGATATCAATTCACTGAATTCACATATAATTGATTGTTTCCTTAACTGTTATCAGATTTGGAAATGGTGATGGGGAAAATAAAGAGCCAATAAAAGAGGTAACAAGTTCTGAAATTTGTTTTCCAACATACGAAAAGTAATTAAACATGTAATTATATACTTTTCATGAATCGCTAATAAGTGACTTAAGCAAACAGTGTAAACATTCACCTAATAAACGTCATCATGGTCCTATGAGTTATTCCATTCGTAATGATGTCACTTCCTCAGACGACTGTAAAGCGATATCTGCAATGCCCGGCTGCTATGACAGTGATGCATCTCAGAAAATTTCTCCGTAGTAAAATGGATATTCCGTGTAACTTCCAGGTAAGTACCTTGCAAAGTGTTATTTATCGACTGTTTTGCTATTGCAATGATTTCCTGAAGCCTCGCTTTAACATGTTGATAAAAAATACTGTACCCTGAATTATTTAAAATGGCATGTAATGTGTTTGAACAAAATAAAAGGGAACGTAAACATGACACCGACTTTTTTACACTTTCAGATCGAGGTCATGTATGAAGACGAGCCTCTGAAGGATTATTACACGTTAATGGACATTGCCTACATCTACACCTGGAGGCGGGTAAGAGAAATTCTTTACTCCTTTTCCTACGCCCTATTCTCCTACTCACTTTTAGAAAAAAAAAATATTGTCCTAAACACAAAATGGGAACAGTTTGAGACTCTGGAGAAAGCTTCAATATCTCATTCTGTGAATTAACAAGCGACTAGATCTTTGCTTGGATTAAAATTAGACACAAATCACTTCAGATCACATTTCAGGCTATTACAGTAAATCTGTCAGATAAGAATCTGAGCCGTTACATAATCACCCAGACCTTTTATACAAGGAATTTAAATAAGCAAAAGTCGTCTGCTTTTCTGATTTTTTACAGAACGGCCCGCTGCCTCTGAAGTACAGGGTTCGTCCCGGTTGTAAGAAGCTGAAGCTGAGCAGCGCTCCGAGCTGTGAGACGGCAGGTCAAAAACCCGAAACAGAGAGCGACTCGGGAAGTGAGAAGCTCAGTAGCCCAGTCCTTCACACTCCTACACCTTCCACATCCTCGTTTCTCAGTCAGAGCCAGAGTGCTCCGGTCAAATCCTCACACTCAAGCTTCTCTCATCTCTCACCTGTCAACGGAGTGTCCAACAAATCAGGCCCTAATGGTCAAGTCTCATTCAGCAACAAAGCCAGCAAGGGCTCAGTCAACGGCTCCAACTCTCTGGGGTGACGAAGGACTAATGGACACAAAAATCCGTCAAGAAGAGGAAGAGCTGCAAACTCGGACGCTTTAAAGTTTGTAGGAACTTCAGTGAGCGACAGTGATTTTGTTGGATTCCGTACGTAGAAAAGCCACGACTGCTAACTCGGTCCCTTATGAGTTAGCACATGCAACTTTTTATGACTTTTTGCAATCGGGAGCTGTTTTCGAAAGGCAGTTTCATTACCGAACCACCTTTTTCCTTTTGTATTATGTATGTTTAAGTATGTATGACTTCTTATGTTTCTGTTAATTACTAAACCTTCATCGGTTGAATAAAAGTCATGAAGTATATTTTGTGCATGAAGAACCCAGGATGAATGCCAGGAATCTTCTGTTGTATAAACTCCACATCATTCACGTAGGTTAGGGCAATCGGTGTGTAGGAAATGATTTTCTTT
This sequence comes from Hemibagrus guttatus, assembly GCA_033459395.1. NCBI lineage: Eukaryota > Metazoa > Chordata > Actinopteri > Siluriformes > Bagridae > Hemibagrus > Hemibagrus guttatus. Next base: position 17,519,092 of record JAUCMX010000022.1, on the reverse strand, counting down.
CCTTTAAACAGGAAGCAGTGTTAAAGGACGATTAAAAATGAACAGTTTTTAATGCCTACTGAATTCTTCTCGTATTTTGCTGACACGTTAAGCTCTACTTTTTTCAGAAAGCAACATATATCTGGGGGGAAAAATGAAGGATCAACTAGGAACTTTCGGATGTTGTCGTTGAAACGAATCAAAATCAGAGTTCCTTATAGGAACCATTCAAACTTTAAAAAGTTCCTCAAATGGTTCTTATGAGACAATTTAACCAGCTTCAGTAACCATGATGAAGTATGACCTTTGGACATCGGCTTCCTTTATTCTCACATCAGTGGACATTAGAAATGGCCGGATTAGATTGATTTCTCATGCCTTAGCATATTTCAGTGTATTTTTTGGTCTAAGAGGACATGTCAGTTTATGTCTTTTGTGCTCCAGAACTGTCTTGACAATTATTTTTGGCCGATACTTTCAGGCCTGTGTATTGTTTTCTGCTGCACAATATAAAACCTGTATCTGAATTAAACATTTTACGTTTTTATTACTCAGATGTCGGGTTTTGTTCTGAGCCTCTCATCTGGTGAAGTGAAATTAAACAATGATGTCGAGTTAGCAACTTTACCCAGCTTTTATAACTGAGGGAGTATTGTGTACAGCTTGTTTTTAAAGGGGGGGAAAAAACCGACTTAACATTCACGTTAATGTTCGGGGAAATATACTGTCTGGAAGTCTGCAGCATAAATAAACATGGACTTCCCCGTTTGTTCCACATTATTATTATCAGAACAGTGTGGAGTTTTTCCCCCCGTAGTTTTAGCAGCAGCGAGGCTTCCGTAGCAAAGAAGCAGCTCACGCCCCCCCCCCCATATTTTTGTACTTTTTGGAAGTTTCCACTTCATCCCCCGTTTATTAATTTGGTTGCGTCCGAAGAAGCGACCCGCGGGGGAAAAAAATTCCGAGGCGACATTTTTTATAATCAATCAGCGTCTCATTTGCGCAGAATGAAATAAAAATAAAAAATAATTTAGGAAAGTTTGAAGGCCATTTCTGTTTAATAAAACTCCAATATTTATATCCTTATTTTGGTTTAGCGTCGCTTTATGGACAAGAGCACAAGATAAAGTGTCGTTAAAATATCAGCGGATATTAAAAACAACAACAAAATAAATGAATAAAAATTATTCAAATTGTTTAACAGGAACTGTGTAAGCTAGAAAAGACAATATATAAATATATATTGGAATTCCTGGTACAACATTCCTACAATGTCCCTTCTGTAAAGGTGTAATGTTTGTGTAGTCCAGATAATACAGACCTTTTTATTCACAATATTTTACTTTATTTACCAATTTTAAAAATGACTAAGCGATGGATGAAACTTAAGAAAATATATTGTTTCTGTGTTTGATTTTAAAGTAATTAATCTGCGAAAAAATAATAAGCCTTGCAGGCATTTTATTAGTTTTTTTTTGTTTTGTTTTTTTTACGTTATATAATTAGGAGTTGTGTAATTAGGCAGAGTAAACAAAACAAACAAACAAATAAATAAATAAATACTGGGTAATAATTCGTGTTCTGGTGTTAACGTGATCTGAGCTAAAGATTTTCCGAAACCTTAAAAGATCACATTGAAGACTCAATAAATAAATAAATAAATAAATAAATAAATAAATAAATAAGTGGAAAATATATTATTGTTAATTAAGTGAATGGTGTAAACATAGCCGGATAATGAAGACTTTTTCTATTTATTTTTTTTAAATTTTTTTTTTTACAGGCCTTCAAGAAATCCAATGCTTGTAATTTAACTAGAAAACTAGTCTCAAGTCTCCTGAGCTTGTGCTCCAGCAGTGCCGATTGTTTCAGGTGTTTATTTAGGAGTTGAATAAAGTTAGAGATATGGATATTGATGGATATTGATCATTTAATCATCCTGTTCTTTATCCAGTCTTTAAACAAGAAAGGAAAAAGGTTTAGAGCTGTAAGATTTGACCTAAACACACTACATAGAGGTCCTACAAAGGGATTTTATCTGGGGCTTGAAAAGATCAAAATCATGTAAAAATTCTTTCGAAATTATGAATGAAAGACGGAAATATAAGGGGGAAAAAACGTAAAAAAAAAAAAAAAAAAAAAAAGTTAGTTTGCTTTTAGTTGCCCTGTCCTTGACAAACAAACAAACAAACAAAAAAAAAGCAGAAGTAGTACAGCGCCATTTATCACAGTTGGTCATGTTGTTCACACACAAAAAAGAAGAACAAACCACTTACCAAAGGACAGAAACCTCCAGACAGACGACTGACCGCTGCTGCTAGACTTAAACTCTTTTTTAAAAATTCTACAAAATGATTATAGACAATAAACAGACGATATAAACACATAGATCAATGTCTAATTAATGTCCATGAAACCCATACATCCTGAGTTTTTAAAATAAACAATAATTAATCTTTAAACGCGGTTGATTGCACCGAGATTACTCACAAACTGAGGAACTTTCCATCCAACAGCCTAACTGACCTCATCTGCTAAATTTAAATGAATTAATTAGCGCAATTAAATCAAGCAGCTTTTGCGCACTAGCGCTGTGAATAAAAGACCCTTAAGGCCTCACGCGTTCCTCCTTGCGCCCCCTGCTGGTCATCTGCAGGACTGCAGTCTTTCAATTCTGCGTGGAAGCAAATAACAATCCTGTATCTGTTTTTTGTGTTTCTTCAAGCTTATTAAAATATAATGGCTCCAAATCATCTGTCATGCCTGTTGTCAAGGGAAAAAGTTTTTAAATGCGCCTCGGTATAGTCTCTTAATAATGGTTTAAATCAGCGAGCACACGCTTGTTCATTTGGCAGACGCACTCATCCAGAGAGACTTACATTTTTATGCAACTGAGCAATTACAGGTTAAGGGCCTTGCTCAGAGGCCCAGCGGTGGCCGCTTGGTGGACGTGGGATTTTTAACTCACAACCTTCTGATCATTAGCTTTTAACGCTGACCTCTCACAGAGCTGGAGTGTTTAAGATTCAAACAGATAGGAAGGATTGCCGTAACAAACAGCAGTAAAAGACTTCATCTTTATGGCACATAAATAAGAAACACTGTGTATTCAACCAGTTTTATTCTTCATGATAATAAACAAAGCTTTGAAATTTTTTATCAGTTCGATGTAGTGGGGTTTTTTTACGCGTTGTTGTTTTCATGTGTTCTATCTTTTGGTATATTGAGGTTTTATTTATTTATTTCAGCTTACACAGTGTATGTTGATCTGTATGCTCCATATATGGTGGAGGTTTCTATGAAGTCTTTATTTAACATTTTTAGACGGAGTCTCCAGTCTTCAGACTTTTCGGTTTCTCTGTATCATGACATGCAATTTTATTTTTTTTTTGAGAGAGAGACCTGATAGAACACCTTTGGGATGAATTAGAGCGGAGACTGCGAGCCAGGCCTTCTCGTCCAACATCAGTGCCTGACCTCACAAATGCGCTTCTAGAGGAATGGTCAAAAATTCCCATAAACACACTCCTAAACCTTGTGGAAAGCCTTCCCAGAAGATTTTAAGCTGTTATAGCTGCAAAGGGCGGGACAACTCCATATTACATTCATGTGCATGTAAAGGCAGACGTCCCAGTTTTGGTCTGGCTCGCAGTCTCCGCTCTAATTCATCCCAAAGGTGTTTTATGGATTTGAGGTCAGGACTCTGTGCAGGCCAGTCAAGTTCCTCCACACCAAACTCACTCATCCATGTCTTTATGGAGCTTGCTTTGTGCACTGGTGTGCAGTCATGTTGGAACAGGAAGGGGTCATCCCCAAATTGTCCCCACAAAGTTGGGAGCATGAAATTGTCCAAAATGTCTTGGTATGAAGCTGAAGCATTAAGAGTAACTTTCACTGGAACTAAGGGGCCGAGCCCAACCCCTGAAAAACAACGCCTGAATTCACACCAGGCTTGGATACATGCAGTGCATTATGCAGTATTGAATCAGACAATCGGGTTGAGTAAAGCATCATTTTATTAAGCGATGCTGATGTTCGAGTGTCTTAAAACACCGCACACATACATGGAAAAAACGGCACACAGTCATGACAGGATTAACAACAGCGATGACAAGCAGGCAGTCGGCTGGTCGTGTCACAGCGTGTGTCTTTCACAGCGTTCTCTTAAAGGGTTTTGTCCTTTTCTCCTTTCTTCATTCACACTGGAAGCATTTCCATATCTTACCTTTGACACTTGCTGTACGAGACAAAGTGCAACTGATCATTTTCAGGAGAGGTTTTTGCATTGGAAAACACATGAGGAGAAGAGATATATCTTTGTACAGTAGTGTGTGTGAGGTTGAAATGTTATGAACAGACATCAGGCAACGGAGTACGGTTCAAAGTCCACGCGGAGGTCTGTAACTTGCAGGGTTAAAAAGGTCTGCCTTAAAAATTGCACAGCATGGCTTACAGTCTTTCGTTTGTAGCTAAGAAATCAGATCCACCGACATTAACACACAAGACCAGCACTGTACTGTGAATACCTTTCAAAAAAATCTCTTTCAAAAGCTGCACAAGAAACATCGTACTTCGATATCAAACATTGAGACACAACTGCTGGATTAACTCTGAAGTCGTCCGGAGCGACGTTCAGCCGTTAGATATCTTATACTAATATATTTACACGTCACAGGAAGCGCAAAAGCGCCTCAGGATTCGCCCTGATCACCTGTCCCGTTGTAGAAAAGAACGTCGGCAAACTTTTCTTTAAAAACAAACCAACAAACAAAGATTCAAATACAAAATGAAACGATCCCGAGTTTAAAAAAGGCACACTCTTGCACAGTGTAAATCGATGATGTCGAGATATACGGGCAGATGGGCTTAGTGTCAGAACGATATTCTGGAAGAAAGAAAACATACAGCTAGAACTACATGGTTATATAATACTAACGTTCGGAGTTACAGGCTTGAGAGGAGAGAGAAACACACAGACGGCAAGACGGAGAGCTGTAAGAATCATAAGAATCATTCTCCCGTTTTTTTTTTTTGGTTTTTTTTTTTTTAAAGTTAGCTTAAAAGTTAAGCATAAAACAACAATTATAACAACATTCCTAGTGGAAGAACGGTCCATTTTCAATTTTAAACCTGCACAAATGCATTGCTGAAAAGGGAAAATAAAAAGGAAAAAAAAAGAGGAAACAAAACGTTCTCCAAGAATAAAATATATAATAATTATAATAATAATAATCTCTATTCCTTCTATGATCTAATTCAATCTAAAGTGAAACACAGCTTCAAGGAAAAATCCACCCTGAATACGTTGCATATTAATCTGCACATCTGGATTTATTCTGTACATTTATGTGTAACTTCAAACGTCTTCCACTGACGCATCGTTCTATGTTCACGCCATGTTGAATAGCTTCCTAATAGATTACCCACAATGCTGTGCTGAAAGCTGTCCATTGCCATTCAGCCTTCTATACAGAGCAATGCGGCGACTCTTTAATCCTTTAGTCTGCCCAGATCTTTCACCTCCTCATCAAACGGATCAGCTTCCAGAATAAGCTTTCGTGTCAGTATTGCCGTCGCCTCGTCATCTCACGGTTTGCTAATTAGCTGAGCCTGGTTTCCGCTGTAATGCATTCTGGGACTTTTTTTAGTCTCATAGAGTCTTTGCTTCCTCTATGTTGGACTTCTCATATAATATATATGATGTTGGAAGAATAATGTATTTGTTTTGGCAACTGTGTATTTAAGAGCTATCTCAGAAGGCGTCGGCTAACAGGTTAGCACCAGAATCTCTAAACACCTCACAAATATTTCATGATAAACATATTCATCGTGTCCTTCAGGGTGGAGTTTCCTTCTAAGATCTCACAACGGTCTCACTACTATTGCATAACCCTTGAGTCAGTGGTAAAAATTGGCTTGATTTGCATAAACATTTTGGCGCGGTAGATCAGCGGTTCTCGAATCCAGCCGTCAAGTCTTCTCCTCCTGAGCAAACCACTTTAAAATTTACTGTGCAGCCGGATCGTACTTCGAACTGTGCGCAACAGGAGTTAAGAACTCCCGCTGTAGATCATGTGCAAACGACTTTTATAGGGTTTCTACTTATAAGCTTCTCTAGAATAAACTCTGCTGCCGGTAGTGAATCTAAATAGACTACAAAATCTCATTATTTCTTTATCTAAAGGGAAAGGGCACAAGTGGATTTATAATTCCAAATGTGGTTATATCAACCTGTAGATACTAAGGACTAGCATTTGCAGCGACAGGTAATCATTTGTGCTGTCAGTGTGAGATCCCTGACTGACCTCGTCAGGCTGCTTTCACACTTGTCGTAAAATTGCCAGTGCAACATTTCGCGTGTAAGCCTACGGGACACGGTTGCGGAGCGAATGTCAGGAGATTTACGACCTGCTGACCGGCAAATGTTTCTCTGCCAAGCGTTGCAGTGTAAAAAAAAAAACAACAGTGTCTACTTTTGTGATGTCCAGCAGTACACGATGTGACGCCTCACTTTATCTCTTACTCAGAGTATCTTGTTTTTTGCCTCCAAAGCTACAGCGAAGGCAAACAACCTCCTCGTCGCGGAGTTACACCGTCATTTTGGTGTCATCTGCATTGCGAAGAATAATAAATCTAATCCAGCGAGCAAGCTAGAGGATACTAGTTAGGAGTGTTGTTATGGTTACAGGGCGACTAAAGTGTAAAAGCAGCCTTGGTCTAAAGCAATGCCTTCCCCAAGCTTAGAAGAGTGGCCTCGTCTGATGTCTTCTTGCAGTAAACAAAGACAGAATAAGAGTAAAAAGCAGCTTTGAGGTTTCCACATAAACTTACGATAATATCACTCAACATCCCAATCAACAATATCTAATACAGATGTACAGCACAGATTAACGCACAGCTATATGTTTGTCCATCCACAGCCATAAACCTATTTATTAAAGTATTAATAAAAAAAAACAAAAAAACAACTGTAAACCGACAGCTCTAGTAAATGTTCACGGATCCCATTAAAAGCCTTTCTGTAGGTTGGAGGCCTGAACTCAGGGTCTTGATACTGACCTCAGGCAACGGTTAGGACAGAATGGTGGTGATGAAGTCGTACAACCTTTTGGAATATTGCTCCGGATTAACCGTGGAGATTTCGGCTCCAGCCTAGAGCCAAGTGGAAAAATATTAGAAACAGAAAAAATCTCAGTGCAAATTCATCACATTTTCTCAGAAATTTGGTCACCAGCCAATTCACACTGGCCAGCTCTTGTTTTTAGGTGAGAAGTTAATATTAAAAACAGCATTACAGTATTGTTTTATTTCACTGATTCAGCGTGCACGAATTTAAAACTTCTAAGCCTGTTAATAAAATCTGTTACAGGCGTTAGGCCTTACCCCATGCTTCACTGTCTTAGCTGCATGTGCTGCTTTCTTCTTAGCATCGTATGGTGTGAGGATGTCGATTACTGCCATGAAGTACACCTCTTTTTTGGGGGCATCTGAGAGGATGTTATAAATATATTTCTCTCAGGTATACTACACATCACATCATTAAAAAAATGGTCTGTTAACACACTCACTCTCGTGGCTGCGTATGGCATAGACGTCCACGCTGGGATCGAACTCTCCCGGCCCCAGTGGCTTGTTGCTGTCTAGTGTGTTGCTAGGACTCTCGGGTGGTGACCCGGTCACTCCTCCATCGCTCTCGGCTCCCTCCTCCTCTCCTCCTTCGTTCTCTTCAATCTCCTCCTCCGGCTGTTCCTGCTCTCCACGCTCCACGTCGTGGAGTCCAACAAGCAGGCTGTAGTCCATTAGCTTCAGCTGGGCTAGAAACTGTAAACACACACACACACACACACACACAGCTTAGTTCAGCAATGAGTGACCGAGAAGAACAACAATGGGACGGTTTTAGAAGAACAAATCCCAATTATCACAGTTATGTTTCGGTACTGATGTTTAATTTAATGACTCGCAAACCTCCACATCGTTCTTTAGCTTCTCTAGGAACATCTTCTTGTTCTCCTCATCTATACAGATCTTCTGTGCATCGTTGATGAAGTCGTTGTCTTTGTACGTTGGGAGCTCCTTAGTCTGAAGTTCACATTGCAGGGGGAAAAGGTATAAATCTTTAGACAATGCCAGTTAACAACTGACTTCAGAGTAAGAGTGTGTGTTTCAGGTGGATATATTTCACTTCTACATGGAACATATTTTGCATAAAGTCACCCTGAAACTTGTTTGGAAGAGCACAAGAACAACAGAAAAACAGCTCAGAAGGGCCTAGGAATCCAGATTCGATGAATATGCAAATTGGAAATGCACTCAATTTGCATACTGGAAGATCATGGGCTTGAATATTTTATGATGCAATAGCATTTGCTTGTCATGTCTTTCTATAATAATGCTAACTTTCTCAGTGAAATGCTCAGCTCCTGTTTCTTAAAAGAATGCAATGACAACTTGCACACTGTGACTGTCTGCACGATGAAGATTAAATCCTTGTAAAAAGGTTTCCTTATAAAATAAAAGTTATATGAGCCCTGAAACCTCAGCCACTGAGCTGTATTAAAAAACAGGCACTATTGAGCTTCAGGTAGGTGTGTCTGAGCACCGGTTTTGCACTTGCCATCACACACATTGCTGTCTGATACACCAGTTAAAGTGTCATTCGTAATGTCTCTTTTGTTTTATCCCCAGTTTTAGAAGAAATGAAAACCTTTATGATAGAAATACAAATGCAACACTTTGCATAGACTGTAGAGAGAAAATAAAACATTTAAAATAGCTGTGTTCTCACAGGGGATCCATTAGACAAGGAAGTCAATCTGTAGATGTTACGAAACGCACAAAACAAAGTGGACAGGTGAAGACAGTGAGTCCACAGGAGTGACGTATGAAACGTCACACGCCACAGATCCTGTACGATAACTGATACTGAACCGGAATGACAGACACACTGGAATCCAGGAAACTGATGCCTGTCTTTTTTTCCCCTTCGTATAATAAGCAAGTTATGAATTAAGCAAGGAATAAAACACGTGTGGGTGTGCAATTATAAGAAAATAATCAACAACATGACGATGATGATGAAGTGAAGTTACTCTTACCACCTCAAAGTTGACTCATTTCCCATAACAGCACATCCTGTAGAGTTTTATTCCTTTTATACCACAGCGGTTTGCCAAAATTACAATTTAAAAAACGTATTAAAGAACAAGTACATCATCTTTTACCCATTTCTAGCCACATTTTAATGTTGTGGAGCTGATGTTTTAACCAAATCATCCTCTAACCAGCCATTCTCTTCTTATTTTTTTCTCTCTTAAAGCTAAAACAAATAAATAAAATGCAGTTTGTCACATAAATAAAAGAGTGCAGGTTCCTCTGGCCTGAAGTCTTTTTCCATAAACGTTAAACATTTTCGATATGAAATAACATTTTTAAAATGGTGTATGCATTACAAATCTTGTTTTTTTTTTATTTTTAAAATGTTTGAAAATATTACAATGCACTTTTTAATATACTGTATGCTTCAGCTACACTACCATCGAAGCTTAATTATAGAAAAAAAAATCTCCTAATCAATCAGATCTGCGTCAATCAGAAATGTTCATCAATCAGATGAACATTTCAGTTCTCATAAGCGCAACTAGAGGTCTGGCTAGCTTTGATTGTTTGTTTTAAAAAAGCTACACTAAAGTGCGCCTGTAATTATACTTTAACTAACTGGCTTTGGCTTGATGATTCCTTTCCTCTGCTTAAGGGAGGTTGTAATTATATCCCCATAAACACACTACAGCTGGTCTGATGTTCTGTTGGATTTCCCTGCAGACACTGTGGAAGAAAACTTGACATTAGTTCTGGACATGATTCTGAGCCTGCGCTCCCTCGGGGTGTCCCATCAGGACAGATCGTATGTGTGTGACGTCTTTGAGGGTGTGTCCTTACGTGTCTGATGGCGCAGTAAAAGCGCGTAGCGATCCGAATAGTTTGGAGCTTTTGGCTCATGCGAGATTTGGCTGGAGCTCCATCTTCAGGTGGGCGTAGCTGTTGGAGAAGAAGGTGACAGGCATGCGGCTTCACTCATGAGCGCATTTGATACATCTATTAGCCTGGCTGGCTTTAAAATAAAATTAGTCGCTTAATAAATTTCAAGGAAATGATGGGTTTTACAGCTAGATATAAAGATAGAAAAGAAAAATGGGTACAAATTATACATACAGTACATGCATTAATTGGGGGGAAATGTAATGCCATTGTTCACAATGTTAAAAATGTTTATGAAATGATGATTCAGAGAGTTGCAATGATTTCAAGAGAATTAATACAATTCATGAAAAACTTAACAAATTTACTGAAATATTCATATTCGTATTCGCAAAAGAGCACCGCATCCGTCTGGAAGTACATGCCAACAGGGAGTACATGCACAACGAGGCAGAGAACAAAGATACACATGCAAATTATTCACATGCCTTCATTTATGCATTATGCATGAGACGTCACGAAGCAGCCAGCGGCCCCTTTGCTGGATCCCTACTTCACCGGATTCACGATATTTTAGAGCCGGCACATTTACTTTGGTATGAGCTTACAATCTGGCAAAGACATTATTTATTCATAAATCTCAAGCTTGACAAATGATTTGGGCATGTGTACATTTCTGTTTTAGCCAAAACTAGGAACAATAGGTTAGAAATGATCAGCCATGTTCATGTACTTGAGCACATATATACGACACAAAAAAAAGATTAGGGTCTAAATATTTGTGGAGCTCATTATTTATACAGTAATTTCCCCACTAAATTGCTTATAATAATAATAAAAAAAATAAATAAAAAAATAAAAAAATAATAGCAATAATTAATCAATTAATTAATTAATAACAATGATGATAATAGTAATAATACCATTATTTAACTTGAATATCTTGATAACAGAATGTCATTTCAATAAGAGAATTAAACACGCGCAATTAGTAACCATTATTTTCCTTTTCCTTTTTTTTTTAAAGAGCTCAGCTTCATGCGTTTTGGAAATTACGACATGCCACTATGCACCATAAAGTTCACATTTTCACAGTCAGGCAAGAGGAGGGATAAAACAAAAGAAATCATTAAGACACTCAACCAAGATGCAGCACAAATTCAGTGCCGTTGAAGAGGAAGGCAAGCGTTTCTTTTCTCCTTCGGGCATTATTTATTTTATTATTAATTTTTCAGATTATTGCTGTTTTATATGAATTTTATACATGATTAGCAAAGAAACGTAAAGCCAGTGAAACATTCCAAACACAGCCATCTCAGATTTCTCACACCAGTAACAAACATACATGCAATGTACTGAACGTGCAAGTGCATGCTGATTTCTCGGCAGTCACGTGAGTAATTTCGCACGTTTGACGTCTGCATTGAGCGTCAGGATTATCTCCGAGGGAAAAAAAACACCTAATGATTCTGATGTAATAAAAATGATGTTACCTTTTCTTTGTCGCTGGCCTCTCTGGACACTGTGGACCCCTGAGAAATTTATTAAAACCAATGTTTATCATTTACTTTGTTTAGCAAGCATCATATACCTGGCTGTTATTATGTATAAATATATCGTCTAGTCCTCAAAACTAAGACAACAAAAATGAAGTTTAACTCACTTTCAGGTCGTATTTTTTGTGCACAGGTAGACGGGGACTAAAGATGTTGCGCGTGACGATCATGTAAGTCTCGTCTCCGTCCACCGTGAGGCGGTACATGCCTAGGAACTGAGGCAGCAGTGTGTTGCCATGGCACTCGACTATATACTGCAAACAGAAAAAAAAACACATACAAATGAGGCTCCAGCTCACCAGAGTTCACCGAAAGGGTGACTCAGCTGCTTCACAATGACAGCCTTGTTCCAATCATAGCTCCTACACACTTCTCTTACACACTTTGCTGCAGGCTTTCAGACTGCTGGATATGGCAGCGTTTAATGTTCGTGTCCATTTTCTGGCTATGTTTAACAGCCATGTTCTGTTTTTTAGCTTTGGGAAACTGCAATATCCATGAACTGTAAGTATGTGTGTTTTACAGGTTACCTTTTATTCTGTTAATCACTTAAACAAGCACTAAATCAAAACAGTATTTTATAAAAGAATCTGTGTTGTGCTGCTCCTATCTAAAAGCATTTTAACAATATGGCATCCTTATATAATATTCTAACTACATATACACACAGACACATATATTATATATATATATATATATGTATATATATATATATATATATATACAGTGGTGTGAAAAAGTGTTGGCCCCCTTCCTGATTTCTTATTGTTTTGCATGTTTGTCACACTTTAATGTTTCAGATAATCAAACACATTTAAATATTAGTCAAAGATAACACAAGTAAACACATCATGCAGTTTTTAAATGAAGGTTTTTATTATTAAGGGAAAACAAAATCCAAAACTACATGGCCCTGTGTGAAAAAGTGTTTGCCCCCTAAGCCTAATAACTGGTTGGTCCACCCTTAGCAGCAACAACTGCAATCAAGCGTTTTCCATAACTTGCAATGAGTCTGTTACAGCGCTGTGGAGGAATTTTGGCCCACTCATCTTTGCAGAATTGTTGTAATTCAGCCACATTGGAGGGTTTTCGAGCATGAACCACCTTTTTAAGGTCATGCCACAGCATCTCAATCGGATTGAGGTCAGGACTTTGACTAGGCCACTCCAAAGTCTTCATTTTATTTTTCTTCAGCCATTCAGAGGTGGACTTGCTGCTGTGTTTTGGATCATTGTCCTGCTGCAGAACCCAAGTTCGCTTCAGCTTGAGGTCACAAACAGATGGCCGGACATTCTCCTTCAGGATTTTTTGGTAGACAGCAGAATTCATGGTTCCATTTATCACAGCAAGTCTTCCAGGTCCTGAAGCAGCAGAACAGCCCCAGACCATCACACTACCACCACCATATTTTACTGTTGGTATGATGTTCTTTTTCTGAAATGCGGTGTTACTTTTACGCCAGATGTAATGGGACACAGACCTTCCAAAAAGTTACATTTTTGTCTCGTCAGTCCACAGAGTATTTTCCCAAAAGTCTTGGGGATTATCAAGATGTTTTCTGGCAAAACTGAGACAAGCCTTTATGTTCTTTTTGCTCAGCAGCGGTTTTCGTCTCGGAACTCTGCCACGCAAACCATTTTTGCCCAGTCTCTTTCTTATGGTGGAGTCATGAACACTCACCTTAACTGAGGCAAGTGAGGCCTGCGGTTCTTTGGATGTTGTTGTGGGGTCTTTTGTGACCTCCTGGATGAGTTGTCGCTGTGCTCTTGGGGTAATTTTGGTCGGCCGGACACTCCTGGGAAGGTTCTCCACTGTTCCATGTTTTCATCATTTGTAGATAATGGCTCTCACTGTGGTTCGCGGCAGTCCCAAAGCTTTAGAAATGGCTTTATAACCGTTTCCAGACTGATAGATCTCAATTACTTTCTTTCTCATTTGTTTTTCAATTTCTTTGGATCTCGGCATGATGTCTAGCTTTTGAGGATCTTTTGGTCTACTTCACTTTGTCAGGCAGGTCCTATTTAAGTGAGTTCTTCATTGCGAACAGGTGTGGCAGTGATCAGGCCTGGGTGTGGCTAGAGAAATTGAACTCAGGTGTTCAGGGGGGGCAAACACTTTTTCACACAGGGCCATGTAGTTTTGGATTTTGTTTTCCCTTAATAATAAAAACCTTCATTTAAAAACTGCATGATGTGTTTACTTGTGTTATCTTTGACTAATATTTAAATGTGTTTGATTATCTGAAACATTAAAGTGTGACAAACATGCAAAAAAAATAAGAAATCAGGACCAACACTTTTTCACACCACTGTATATATATATATATGTATATATACACCAATCAGGCATAACATTGTGAGCAGTGAGAGGTGAAGTGAGTAACACTGATGATCTCCTCATCATGGCACCTGTTAGTGGGGGGGATATATTAGGCAGCAAGTGAACATTTTGTCCTCAAAGTTGATGTGTTAGAAGTGGGAAAAATGGGCAAGCGTAAGGATTTGAGTGAGTTTGATGAAGGGCCAAATTGTGAGGGCTAGACCACTGGATCAGAGCATCTCCAAAACTGCAGCTCTTGTGGGGTGTTCCCGGTCTGCAGTGGTCAGTATCTATCAAAAGTATCCTTCAAGTCCTGTAAGTCCTTTAAGTCCTGTAAGTTCATAAA
>JAUCMX010000022.1:17384914-17502414 GCA_033459395.1 Hemibagrus guttatus | reverse complement strand
ACGGTGCGCTTTATCGAACTCTTGTCATCACGGCAGCTTTCTGGAACTGCTCCCAACGATCCGATCGGAATGACCTCTAATTCACTGAGAACCATGGTGCACTGGTGGCTCACGGCCAAAGCGCCACCTTCCTCCTCTACACTCACTCACTGATATTCACATGCATCCATTTTCTTGACTTTCCTACGGTTTAAAGATCTGTATGGGGATGATTCCTGAACACAGACGACTAGTGCAGATGCACTATTTCTATTTCAAGAGCCTGTCAGGGGGGCATATATTGTCTGCCCTTCACTCTGGAATCCTACCTGCTTTTTATGACACATCTAAATACAAACACACACACACTCTATCAGTATGACGCAAAGGCTATTTCGGTGCACCTTCCTCTGTGTCTCCATCTGTCGTTACTGCATCGGGGGGTATTGCCTTGTGTCTGTTAGCGAACTCCGTCATCAATCTGTATAGCGGGTAAATGTTTCACACAAGCTGTTGATGAATGTCACACACAGACGTTTGGACATTTTTTTTGGAGTGCTAGTTAGATTCCTGTGTTTATACTTTCATGCTGGAAGGAGAAAGCGAGTAATCTGTAAACTGTTATCCTGCTTCCCCCTTTCACATGCTGCTGCCAGAAAATGTGTCTCATCTAGCAGGCTAAACAGTCTGGAGAGAGAGACTGAGCACGAAAGCGAGCGCGCGAGAGAGATTTCTCTTAGCCAGCACAGGCCATTAAGTTCATACCTCTTCATCTTAGAAGAAGGACACACTGTACACGTTTTTCGTGTAAAACAAAACCATGTGCCAGTATGTCAAGCCGGAGGGCGAGTTAGCAGCTGTACCCACCTATAAGCACGACACAATACTCTCCTAAAAATATCTGCTCCATTTTCCCAGAAACAACATTTTATCCCAAAGCGAGCTTCGTCTACCATCTTAACGGCATGGTAACTGTGATATGTCACTCAAAAATATATCCATCTGGCTTTATCGCTTACGTCACGTATTGAAACATTTTTAACCAATGGCTCTTCTCAGAATGAAATTATTATTATTATTATTATTATTATTATTATTATTATTATTATTACTATTAGGGGGCCAAGCACCATGTATGCATTGACACCTTTGGTGTTCGCAAACAAAAAGACAAGCTCACCAAAATACTTAAATTAGCTAAGGCTACTTGGTTATAATATGACTAGAGAATCTATCAATAACTTTATTAACAATTCTGATTGACATTATTCACCTATTATCGAGCATCAACACTAAAAGACAGGGAGTGTTTTTCGGCTGAAGATCCTTCACTCTGGCTTGTCACTCTCTCTGTCAGAGGCTGTGATCCTAAGCAGTGCTCTGAGACTCTGAGCTTTTTTTTACTAGAAAGGAACTTAATTCATGCAAGTCTCTTCATGTTTACGACTTTGCTATTTCAAGTTGCACGATTACAGCATCGTTAAAAAAAAAAAAAAGTGAACAAAGTCGATTAAATGTGTCGATTGCAGGCAAAAACGTGACCTAGCTACACTATTTTGCTAAAAGTTTTGGGACACCCCTCCAAATCATTGAATTCAGGCGTTGTTTTTCAGCGGTTGGGCTCGGCCTCTTAGTTCCAGTGAAAGGAACTCTTAATGCTTCAGCTTTATACCAAGACATTTTGGACAATTTCATGTTCCCAACTTTGTGGGAACAGTTTGGGGATGACCCCTTCCTGTTCCAACATGACTGCACACCAGTGCACAAAGCAAGCTCCATAAAGACATGGATGAGAGAGTTTGGTGTGGAGGAACTTCACAGAGTCCTGACTTCAACCCCATAGAACACCTTTGAGATGAATTAGAGCGGAGACTGCGACATCAGTGCCTGACCTCACAAATGAGCTTCTAGAGGAATGGTCAAAAATTCCCATAATCACACTCCTAACCTCCTAAGACCTGAGCTTTGGTTTGGCTTGCATTTTAGATGTCTTATTTAGGAGGAATCAATATATACCAACAGATGGCAGTGTAAGTGTCCACATTTGTGTAGAACAGATTAAAAGAATTCAGTATTATGGTGCACACAACCAAAAATGTGATGTCCACGTATGTGGACGCCAGGTTGTAGGATGCTAAAACCTTGTGGAAAGCCTTCCTAGAAGAGTTGAAGCTGTTCTAGCTGCAAAGGGCCGGACAACTCCATATTACATTCATGTGCATGTAAAGGCAGACGTCCCAAAACATTTGGCAATATAGTGTATCTATCATTAGATACGTAGGTATGTAGGTTTGTTAAAGCAATGTAAATTAGACATGCTAGATAGCAAGCAACTTAAGCCTGTTGAAATCACTGATATGGTAGTTAGCTACAAGGCAGAGATGAAAAACTCCTCAGATCAGTTCTCCATTCTAAATGCCTGCATCCACAACAAGTTTTTCACCTATTCCTACTACCTACGAATTTTATCTAATCACAAAGCATTGTGAAACCAAGCTGAGCAAAACTTCTTTCTCTGATTTTTTTGTATGTGGCACGGTTCGTTCATAACCTGCAAGTGAATCTGACAGAATAGTCACTGAACAGGAAGTGAAGGCATGCAAGATTCGTTCATGAAAGATTCGTTCATTTTGAACGAATCCTTAATATGGCTCGGGACCAACGAGTCGTCTCAGGGAGCAATTCGTTCATTTTTTATTGACAGAACAGAAATGATTAGTTCATCTCAAGAGTCTTCGGGCCCGAGTAGTTTGTTCGTTCATCACGTGACCACTTCCTGGATCAGTATCTTACAGTCAATAATATTAATGTAATGTTGTATAATATTTGGGAATTATCATAACATTATCAAAAGACAAGTGCAATGAACATTTTCTGAAAAATAAAAAAGTTATTATTATTAGTAGTAGTAGTAGTAGTCATAGCAAAAGCTACACTATTTTATCTTTATTAAATGCTTTATCCTGATCAAGCTCAAAGGCATTGAGTGTGTGTGTGATGTGTCATGAACATTAACATTCAGTCCAACGCCTCGCACTGTCCTACAGAACGCCCTACAGCTCACACGCCACACTTCTCCGAGGAAGTAGTCTTTGTCCTTCCAGGTATTTGCACGACAAGATTTGCTTATTAAAATGGGTCAAAGTCATAAAAACATAAAAAAAAAAAAACAATGCTTATGTGATATAAAAATATCTAATACACATGAAGGAGCAATCGTGACGCATCGGTGTAATGTGTTGGGAATTATTTCAGTGAGTGATAAACGGCCTACTATCAAAACTCCTGCACATGAAACGCATAATCCTTGGTGTGAAACAGGAAGTTGGGTCTGTGTAATTGTTTTGAAAGTGAATCATTATGTCAGGTAGTGTCATGTCATTTCCGTTATTCCGATTTTGTGATATAACAAAAAATACAGACCTGTCTAATTTTAGACAGCAAGCTATCAGCTATTAGACAGGACTGGAATAGAGCGTTGTTGTGAAACCACTCTTACATAATACATAAAAATGGAAAAAGCAATAGATTTCCAGATGCATAATATTGTCATCTCTAATGATCATTATTAATTGTTCGTTACAGTCATGTTGTTTACACTCTGCAGATAGACAGACACTTGACAAAATGTGACAGGAGTGCTCTTTTGGGAATTAACCAATACAATTCTAACTAGCTGCTGGATCATATCTTGGATATGATTTCCTCCTTTTTATCTATTCAGATTCCACTTGATGCTCCCTTATGCAATCACAGCGATAAAAACACTCCTCTGCATCAAACTAGGAATGAGAGTATGAGAGAGAGAGAGAGAGCTTTACTGGCTTTGGAGGGAGGAATAATAATAATAAAATTTAAAAAAAAAAGAAAAAAGAAAAAGAAGGAAAAAGAATGAGTTATGTGCCAGTAGGAAAAGATTGACGTGGAGTTGAAAAGGCATGAAATAAGAAGCCAAAGGAAAGGATAAGCCTGGACATAGAGCAGCTTAAAGGAAGCAATAAGTAGGTGCTGATCAAGGAGGAAGCAATCTAATGGCGTAATTAATACCCACACTAGAGGCAAAGCAGCAAAGCATTAATCAGACCAAAACATGGCCGTGATCAAGCTGTGCAGAAAAGACTGTAATTACAACAAATCCTCAACAGCAGGTTATAAAACCACTGCCTCTCATCGGGACAGAACTCGGTCATCAGTCTCACTCCTATCTCCCGTTAGATTGCCTTTGTGTCCGGAAAGCATAATTAGAAAAGCGTCCAAAACAGAACTGCCTGCTGAAGAGTAAGGCAGAGATTTATTTTCTCTGCTCTGAAAGGCAGAAGTGGAGTGTAAGCGGTAGTTATGGCTCCAGTCTCCAGGGTCAGAGAGAGAATTAGTCAGCCATTTCTCCTGGCCATCTCTCCTTCGGTTGCTCTGCATATGCCAGGTTTTTGTTTTTTTTAGAGAGAAATAGAGAGGGAGGGAGAGAGAGAATGAGTGAGAGAGAGAGAGAGAGAGAGAGAGAGAGAGAGAGATAGAGAGAGGGAAAGAGAGAAAGAGTGAGTGAGAGAAAGAGAGAGAGAGATAGAGAGAGGGAAAGAGAGTGAGAGAAAACCAGACTCAGGAAGGCCAGAGCTGGCACTCTGAACGAGAATCTGAGCTGAAAAACTACAGCGTCCCCCAGATGAGGACGTGGGTTTGAAAGGCTTGTGAAGTGGATACACAAACGAGCCGTCTGCATATTCCCACACTTGTGTCATCTCGGCTAGTCTTTCGTTCAACAAACAGCAGTATATATTATTGACTTCACTTTGACCAAGTACTTATATCTGGACAATCAAAAGAATTTCTTACTCAGGCAGAATTTTCATGCTGCGGTCATGTCGATGCTTTTGTTATGGATATCAGACAGGAACATTGCTGTAGAACAAGTCACTTGGGGCCGTTGTGTTTGTGAAAGGATAATATGGGAAAAACGTGCTTAATGGCCCCTCTGGCTCATCTTTTAGCAGCAGGGGGTCATACCGGTGGGATTTGGTGTCCGATTTCATCTGTGATGTGCGATATTGACAGAGTTAAGGATGCATAGATCACAGCAATTTAGCTTGGCCAAACTTCCATGTGTATATCTCCATCACCTATAATCTGTAATCTATAAATAATAATAATAATGCTCTAAAATATTAAATATAATACTCTCATACTGCTCTTAATACTTAGAAAGATATTTAAAAGAAAGACTTTTCCATTAAATCTCTTTCACTGTCAGTATTTATCCCACTGCTGCTATAAGCTGAGTAAGAGAGCAGGTCGGAGGAAAGGTGATGCGCCGAGCCAAAAATAGAACATTGTTTGATTTAGTTTTGCCCAACAATGCTGTGTTATATCGGGCACTTTATAGCCATCATGTACAACAAAGTACATAAACTAGCAATGTAACATTTTTTCTACAGAAGCAGATTAAACAAGTATACACCAATCAGCCATAACATTATGACCAATAATGTTACAGGTTTTGCTGCCAAAACAGCCCTGTGATGCTCACATGCTCATTGTTGGTGCTTTCGGCGGTGCACAGGGGCCAGCATGGGCACCCTGACTGGTCTGCGGCTATACAGCTCTATACGTAACAAACTGCGATGCACTGTGTATTCTGACACCTTTCTATCAGAACCTGCATTAACTTCTTCAGCAATTTGAGCAACAGTAGCTCGTCTGTTGGATTGGATCACACGGGCCAGCCTTCGCTCCCCACATGCATCAATGAGCCTTAGCCGTCCATGACCCTGTCGCCGGTTCACCACTTGGACACTTTTGATAGATACTGACCACTGCAGACCGGGAACACCCCACAAGAGCTGCAGTTTTGGAGATGCTCTGATCCAGTCATCTAGCTGTCACAATTTGTCCTTTGTCAAACTCGCTGAAATCCTTACGCTTGTCCATATTTCCTGCTTCTAACACATCAACCTTGAGGCCAAAATGTTCACTTGCTGCCTAATATATCCCCCCCACTAACAGGTGCCATGATGAGGAGATCATCAGTGTTATTCACTTCACCTCTCACTGCACAGAATGTTATGCCTGATCGGTATAGGATTGGACTTGGTGTAGTCGTGTCCCTGCACTAAGGAAACGCAGAAACGGACTAGAAACAATTGAAGGAGCTTGATTGTATAGACAGTAATAGACGGATAGTCTATTTTTACAAAAGTCAACTGTGAGGTAAACTTTACATTTACACCATTTGGCAGTCGCCCTTAGTAATCAAGCACAATTTTGGGAGTGCGTATGTTCCCTTTATTTTATTTAATCCATGTGTAATCCATGTCCATAACCATGTGTAATGGGTGAAGCAAATCTATCCAAGTGAGTTCTAATCTTACTAAAGTTTTCCCCAAAAGATCACCAGACTGGGTGGTTGTTAGGTCATTAGCTCATTTGTCAGTATGTATGCATGCTATAACAATATAAATAGTGCAGCAATAAAAGGTCCATGAATTTACCCAAGAGAATCCAGAGAAAGCTCAATGAACAAATATCCAACGTAAGGTCATGTATATGCATCATTGTTTGGCAGCGGGTGTTGGCGTTCTTTCCAATCAAATAATTATCTGAGCACATTCACTGCACACTCTGGTCTGATGAATCACGTTTTCTTTTACATCACGTGGATGGCCGGGTGCATGTGCGTCACTTACCTGGGGAACACATGGCACCAGGATGCACTATGGAAAGAAGACGAGCCGGCGGAGACAGTGTCATGCTTGGGGCAATTTTCTGCTGGGAAACCTTGGGTCCTGCCATCCATGTGGATGTTACTTTGACACGTACCACCTACCTAAGCATTGTTGCAGACCATGTACACCCTTTCATGGAGACGGTATTCCCTGATGGCTGTGGCCTCTTTCAGCAGGATAATGCGCCGTGCCACAAAGCAAAAACGGTTCAGGAATGGTTTGATGAGCACGACAACGAGTTTGAGGTGTTGACTCGGACTCAAAGTTCCCCAGCTCTCAATCCAATCCAGCATCTGTGGGTTGTGCTGGACAAACAAGTCCGATCCATGGAGGCCCCACCTCGCAACTTACAGGACTTAAAGGATCTGCTGCTAACATCTTGGTGCCAGATACCACAGCACACCTTCAGGGATCTAGTGGAGTCCATGCCTCGACGGGTCAGGGCAGCAAAATGGGGACCAACAGAATATTAGGCAGGTGGTCATAATGTTATGGCTGATCGGTGTAGATACCTTTAATGTTGTTGAATATTCTCAGTACAAGTATGGGACATTATAGGCGTTATAAACCTATTGGAGCGATCAACACCTTCTGACCAATCAGATTTGAGAATTCAACAGAGCTGTGGTATAAATAAAATTTGAGAACACGCGTGTTAAACGTGTACAAGTGTCCGAGCACTGACCTCTGTCTGAACTGAGCTGGTACGGATTGTGTATTGTGATTGTATTTATCTAGCTAATGTTATTTCTCATTTCAGAAAGATGATTAAATGTCTCTGCACTCAATATCCATTTTAAAGTGCATGGGATAGAAATGTAAGTTTGAAGAACCATTTGAATAATAAATTGCTTAGCATTATTATATGAGAGGCACTAACGTCACTTCTTTTTCTCACCTGCAGAAATTTTTATTTGAATAGGGGGGGAAAACATGATTTTTAAGAACACTTCTGAACCATTGGGGAGTTTTTTCAGCCACTAAGAGCTTGATCTGCACTTTATGCAAAATCCCACAAACAACTGTTAGCAGTGGCATCCTAGATAAAAACCTCAGAACCTTTGTGAAAAGCTCATGTAAAAGAAACAGAAAGCAACACATGGAGCTTCTTCGCACATCTGCACAGACCTCATAATGCTGGCTGGCTACCAGGCATCCTGAAAAGCATTTCATCTCAGGATTAGCACAAAGCTTTCAGACGGAGTCCCAGGGGCCCAATTATCGGTTTGCAGGACACCTGGGAAATATTCTTCTCCTCAATTAAAAAGCAGACAACACGTGACTGTATGATGGCAGAAATCAGCAAATTTCCCTGTAGATATCATAAAACGATCATTTCTTACGTTATCAGATCTCAACCGCATATAGAAACAAGATACATCACATCTGTCCGAAGAGATTGAGGACATCTGACCTACTGCAGCATGTGAAGGTGGAAAAAGGGGAGTGATCTAAGGCAGTACAATGATAAGCCACAATAAACAGTCTTAGTGTCCCCTGGATAAGTCCTTGTGTTTGAGCTGTTACTGTAGAAAAAATAACGTATTAGAACAAGCGCATTAGCAGAAACCTCATCATTCGTTCAGACAGAACTACTGTCTGAGCCGTCCTGTAATACAAAAATGAGCCATACTTTCTGACCAATCAGATTTGAGAATTCAACCCTGCTATGGTATAACAGGAGCTTGTCGTGCGGATGTTACGTGAGCACCAATATTTTATTTTTAAAGACGTTACAAGAGACATAGGCTATATATATCACGTGACATTATCATACAATAATAATAAACGGGACTTTTTTTTTTTTTTTTAAATCTATGTAAATAAACATAAATAAAGAATCAAGTGGTCAGACTCTCACCAGTCACTCTCACTAAGGTGGATGTTGAAAGTGATGATATTGTTATGGATTGTTTATGAGTAGCTATTTTACCTAGCTACACTATATCGGCAAAAGTTTTGGGACACCCCTCCAAATCATTGAATTCAGCTGGTTTTTTTTTTTTTCAAGGGTTGGGCTCGGCCCCTTAGTTCCAGTGAAAGGAACTCATAGTGCTTCAGCATACCAAGACATTTTGGCAATTTCATTCTCCCAACTTTGTGGGAACAGTTTGGGGATGAGCCCTTCCTGTTCCAACATGACTGCGCACCAGTGACCAAAGCAACGTCCATAAAGACATGGATGAGCGAGTTTGGTGTGGAGGAACTTGACTGTCCTGACGTCAACCTGATAGAACACCTTCGGGATGAATTAGAGCGGAGACTGCGAGCCAGGCCTTCTCGTCCAACATCAGTGCCTGTCCTCATAGATGCACTTCCAGAGGAACGGCCAAAAATTCCAATAAACACACTCCTAAAGCTTGTGGAAAGGCTTCCCAGAAGAGCTGAAGCTGTTATAGCTGCATAGGGCTCCATATTACATTCATGTGCATGTGAAGGCAGACGTCCCAAAACATTTGGCAGTATAGTATATTTCAGATTAGGGCTTGCGTAAATGATAACAGATGGAAGCTTCAAGGATCTATGTGATCTATGTAACTGCGAAACTAATCCAGTGTGTGGCTGTAATACAGCACACTGTTGATTAATTTCCAACAACAGCACTCCCCATAATCAAGGGGTTTTACCAAGCATCACTTAACATATATATATATATATATATATATATATATATATATATATATATATATATATATATATATATGCAGTAAGTCTGGAAAATTGATCCCATCACTGCACACTATCATGTTGACATGGCAATGCCAAATGATTGATAGAGGTAGGATGCACCACTAAAGGTAAGTAAATGAGCATTAAATGATGTACTGAGACATGTTTTAGGAATGAATTTGGGATTAGTCCACAGATTTGGGTGTTCAGGCTTACCGAGTGGTTGACTCCCCACATCAGCACGCTGAGAAGAGGATCGCTGGAGCGGAAAAGCTTCTTCTTCTGCGGCATGAAGTGTTTTTTCTTCGTTTTGGTTTTGCTGGCGATGGAGGAAACGAGGCTGGCAGCTCCAGAGGCCATGTTTTTTGTTTTAATTAAGCAAGGAGACAAGGAAACTGGACGAGAGATAAAAGACTGGCTGAACGGATGAATGAATGAGTGGGTCTGTACTAAACGGACCAACTGTCAAACCCTCGACACCTGAAGCTGCTGCTGAGAGTCAAACGCGTCCCACCGGATGTTAACAAGTACCTATAATTCGTCCTTTCCGCCTGTATTTTCTCTCTCATCCCTCCGTTAAATTCGACTTAATAAATCAATAACACAATTTTTAAATATCGATAAACACACCGAGCTGGCTCTGTACTACTGTCATTGACCGTGAGCGTGAAGGTTATAGCGTTACTACAAGGCTGAGGATGAGCATAAGCACTTCTTCACTACCGTAAAAATCCCCTAAAAGCTTACATATGAATCCGTTTTCACCCATTTATAATTCATACGCGTAAAGAATTCTCCAAAAGAGTCATTTTCCAAATTCAAGAACACGAAGAAAAATCCTAAATTGGGGCAAAACACCCACACGTTTAACCCTTCCTCGGAATAATGCAGAGGTTAGTCAGGGACCGTTAGCGTGCAGACGTCAGCTAGGTGTTCCACGACTTGAATTTTAACGGTCGCTCTGGTGCGCAAACGGCGTCAGAATGGTTCCGATGAAGAAACCGAAGCAGCCCGGTGTCGTGAAGCGGGGAAACTGCATCTCCTCCATCGCCAATGCCCTGCACTTTGGGACGCTGCAGCTGGATGAAGGCGCAGCGCATCAGTCCCGCAACCCTCTTTGGCTTCCGGTTAGTCTTATAGTTCACGGAGCGCTATTGGCTTACTCATGTACGCGGTAGGGCTGCCATAGAAGAGTCGATTCTCTGAAACGCGGCGTTGCGCATGAGGAGTCGACTCCGAACCGTTTACGAGTCGGTTCCACGCGGTGTGATTGATTCAGCTGAAAGTCGTGCTGATTTATATAGTTCTGCGTCTCTGCAAATCTTCATGTCCTTCTAACATGTCCAGACGTTTGAATGATTGACTACTAACATACCTGGATGTAAAGTGAACATGTGCACTAGAGGGTCAAGTACCAAGGCCTTCAATTTATTTTTTTTTACTGCCTTCCATGTTAATGTGCACTCCCAAAATTATAATGCATACTAAAATGGAGGCTGTTCATTATGGATGCTCAATTTGTAGCATATGTAGATAGTAAATGTTTCAACAAACCTTGTCTTTTATATTAGCATCAATCATAACTAATGAAAAATATGTAGAAAAAAGTTGCATTTGCATAGCCCATTCCATGATTTATATGAATTAACAATTCAGTGTTAAAAAACAAACAAAGAAATATTTACACTATAACCCCCACCCAACGTTAACAACCCACTTTTGTTCACACTTATGCCAGAAACCACTTGTTTAGGCATAAAGGCCCGTTATCAGGGTGTAAAAGTCCAACAATGATGCGAATATTTACATAAGGAAAGTTACATGAATTCAGTATCTGGTTACAAGGCAGTTATTTGGTTATGTTCTGATGATTAAATTCACCTGTGTGTAGTTTATACAACCAAAGTTGGGCAGATTTTTTCTTAAGACAAAGCATTGGAGCCTGGAGTATTTCAGTAGCATCTCAACCCTCACCTTTAAACACAAGCACTTGCTTGTAAGCCTGAAAAAAAAAAAAAACAGGTATAGAAAAGGCACAGACTTAACAACATCTTTGTTGTCTCTTTGCCATCAAATGTCCAGACCGTGCTGCCAGTATAATCACTGCATGTACACTATACTGCCAAAAGTTTTGGGACACCCCTACAAATCATTGAATTCAGGTGTTGTTTTTCAGGCGTTGGGCTCGGCCCCTTAGTTCCAGTGAAAGGAACTCTTAATGCTTCAGCTTCATACCAAGACATTTTGGACAATTTTATGCTCCCAACTTTGTGGGAACAGTTTGGGGATGACCCCTTCCTGTTCCAACATGACTGCACACCAGTGCACAAAGCAAGGTCTGTTAAGATATAGATGAGCGAGTTTGGTGTGGAGGAACTTGACTGGCCTGCACAGAGTCCTGACCTCAACCCCACAGAACACCTTTGGGATGAATTAAAGTGGAGACTGCGAGCCAGGCCAAAACTGGGATGTCTGCCTTTACATGCACATGAATATAATATGGAGTTGTCCCGCCCTTTGCAGCTATAACAGCTTCAACTCTTCTGATGTTGGGCGAGAAGACCTGGGTCACAGTCTCTGCTCTAATTCATCCCAAAGGTGATGAAATTCTATCAATGATTTGGAGGGGTGTCCCAAAACATTTATATGCAATATAGTGTATAATCTTAATGGACATCCTTATATTAATTGCTCCAATTTTGGTTCAGTTTAACAAAATGGCTTCCCAAATTTTTATTAGTCAGCTTATACAATAACACTCGAGCCAGGATTATCTGTTGTTTTGCATTTTAGTTTAACTTAATAGCATTGTAGCTAATTGAATATGGCTCAGTAAGCATCCGGAGGAGAACATTACAAAGTACCTAGCCGGGAGTAGTAAACAAAACGTTATTTGATTAGGTTGCCAACAGCTTATAACCGTAAGCCTAAAGATCTGGTGTAGAAGCCTATGGTTTAAAATCTGTGATTCATTCAGATTCATTCTCAACCCAACACCTAAAAAACAACCCAAAAAAAACACATTTACATAAGAGTCCTGTTTAATTAACCCCTTTAATTCAAGGGGTTTCATGAAATCTTATTCATATAAATAAAGCTTTACAACACAGACCTCCAAAACTACTATTTCTCACCTGGGACTGACTTGTCAATGGAAGTATGGCAATTCTTTTACTTTTTCCTTCACAGGAAAGTCTCTGTGATTTCCAGTTTCATACTAACATGACAAGCTGTATTTTTTCGTCTTATTAACTTCAAGAGCAAGAAAGAAGAAATGCTGGTGAGGGGACAACAGTTTTGTGGCTATCCATGACATCAAATGTAACAATAAATGGATAAAAAGTACATGTTGTATACTTGATGACATATTGACATGGCATAAGAGAAATAAAACACTTTTAAATCGATGTCATCGCACTACGTCACACCACCACATCACTGATTATTTCCTTATAACAGCATGATCCCAAATATTTTATTTTTTACTTATACACAGCACATTTGAATTCTCACATCTGATACGTTAATGCAGTCATTCACATACGTGAACACATCTATATTCTATAATAACTCATTTACTGGGACTTGTATAGTTGTTATAGATGTTTCACATAATCTAAGGCTAATGATAAGTGGATTAAAAACATACACAATGTTGCCAAAAGTTTTGGGACATCCCTCCAAATCATTGAATTCAGGTGTTGTTTCTCAGGGGTTGGGCTCCGCCCCTTAGTTCCAGTGAGAGGAACTCTTAATGCTTCAGCATACCAAGACATTTTGGACAATTTCATGCTCCCAACATTGTGGGAACAGTTTGGGGATGACCCCTTCCTGTTCCAACATGACTACACACCAGTGCACAAAGCAAGCTCCATAAAGACATGGATGAGCGAGTTTGGTGTGGAGGAACTTAGGAGTCCTGACCTCAACCCCACAGAACACCTTTGGGATGAATTAGAGTGGAGACTGCGAGCCAGGCCTTCTCATCCAACATCAGTGCCTGACCTCACAGATGCGCTTCTAGAGGAACGGTCAAAAATTCCCATAAACACACTCCTAAACCTTGTAGAAAGCCTTCCCAGAAGAGTTGAAGCTGTTGTAGCTGCAAAGGGCGGGACAACTCCATATTACATTCATGTGCATGTAAAGGCAGACGTCCCAAAACATTTGGCGATATAGTGTATAGTTATGTAACAAAGAAAAACCTAGACCTTATTGTAGCTGGGACTGTTTTATAGCCAAATGTCAAACATTTGCCTTAAAAGTCAAAATAGTATCATATTACAGCAGATTTAGCAGCATCTAATAAATAAATGATCAATTATTGAATAATTGAAAATGTATAGTTTGGGATTAAAATTGAATAATTGCCTTATAACAGATACAGTACTATTATAAAATTGTCTATCTAATCAATGCATTAAAAATCGATAGTGTATCATATTGCAGCAGATTCAGTAGTATCGTCAAATATCGAATCGTTGATTACCAATGGGCTGAATAATAATAATAATAATAATAATAATAATAATAATAATAATAATAATAATAATAATAATAATAGGCTAGATTATTATATGATGTTATAGATATTACGTAATAACTCCACGAGGGAACGAATTAATTGGCAACAAATTAGCGCATCGTCTCTCTCTCTCTCTCTCTCTCTCTCTCTCTCTCTCTCTCTCTCTCTCTCTCTCTCTCTCTGGCACATTTCCCTGTCCTTCTTCCTCCTCGTTCCCAAACTGACCTCCAATAATCAGCACGACTGTCTGCGCAGTTGTAAATCCACTGCGCCACGGATCATTTTGCGTATACTGGGAAGCCTGCCTTTTTGTTTGTTTGTTTGTTTGTTTGTTTGTTTTGCGCTAATTGAATTGAATGAACGATGTGATTGAAGGCTTTCACCATGAATCCTCACTGTGCGCGCTGCGGGAAAATTGTCTACGCCACTGAGAAAGTGAACTGCCTGGACAAGGTAACTGCGTCCTTTTCTTTCCTGCACTTGCCCGAATGATTCCTGCTTGGTTTTGACCTTTCTGTTTGCGCAATCTATCATAAGGCGTTATAAACACTTGCATGTGTTGTTGTTTGTTGTTGTTTAGTACTGGCACAAAGGATGCTTCCACTGTGAGGTGTGCAAAATGACCCTGAACATGAACAACTACAAAGGATACGAGAAGAAGCCTTACTGCAATTCGTATGTGCATCCTTGGTGAACAATTTTTTCAAACAGCATGCCTTATTGTGTGACTTTTCCCAATTCCTGGCGTCTGTTATAATGTAACTTACATCCAAATCAACGTTATGACAAAACTAAGGTCTGGCTTGAAGTATTGAAGCTGTGGAACCAAACCAAAAATTGTGTTAAGAGTGAAATATTAACGTATTTGTACTGAAACACACGGCATGTGTTTATCTTTGTTTAACTTGCATTGTTCAAAGACCTTTCTCCATCTCTGCCCTAAAGCCACTATCCAAAGCAGACGTTCACGATCGTCGCAGACACGCCGGAGAACCTGCGACTGAGGCAGCAGAGCGAGCTCCAGAGTCAGGTACACACACTGTCTTTGGTTACAGCCCAGATTGCTCGTGCGAGATCTGGCTGGATTGAGAGAGATTGAAGAGAAAAGCATCGCTCGGTTTGGCATGAGCGTGCCTGGGTGTGGTGCGCTCAGGTCAGCATGGAGGAAAGCAGGGCAGCTGTCCACACGGCGGTGGGTTCGCACGTCCCCCACGAGTCGCCACCTGGCAACCAGGGACTTGCTGCCAGGTCCCTGCTGTCCTGGCTCTCAGACATGTACTTAATATTCAAGCCAAATACCAGCAATGGGCCTCGGTGTTCAGCCTGCATACAAAGGAACATAACCGTAAACAGAAAGAAATGCGGTATTCTGGAAAATATAGTTAGTTTGGGAAAACATTTGTATCCTATGGAACTCCCAAGATTACATATATAAAGACTCACCACCTGACTAACATAAACCTAAGTTTTGATTAACTTCAAAACATATAATTTGCAGTGAGTTTCTGCGATTCTATATACAGATTATGATGCCAAGTTTAAACAAGTTATTTATTTCATTTTGGAAAACCTGCTTGCTTTTATTAATGGGGGAAAAAAAACAAACATTCCAGACCAAATGCATTTATTAAGACGAATAGGACTAGGTAACGAATTAGGACAAAAGTAATGGCACCCTACAAAAGGACTTCATGTGTGTCTAGGGTGACTGATTTGCTTCTGCGGATACACTGCATTATTGGAAGAGTCTGTCAACTGTTTTGCCAATTTAAATGAATCCTTGCTAATTTATGGCTGTTCATGGCCCCATGTTCCTGAGCTCCACCTAACAACAGATAAGCTGATTCAGTATGACTTGGACTTCATGAGCAAAGCTCCTAGTGTTTTTCTGAGGAAGTATTTCTTAAAATGTCCACGGAATTGATTTCTCCTGCTTGTTGTGCTCTTCAGGTGAAGTACAGGAAGGATTTTGAAGAGAGTAAGGGCCGTGGGCTGCGATTTCTTGTAGACACACCCGAAGTGCAGAGACTGAAGAAAGCCCAGGAGCAGATTAGCAACGTAAGACCTGAGCATGAGGTTTATACCTATATACAGTCCCATATTTAAAAAAAAATCAACAATTACTACTACACTCTCTGTTAATGATCAATTCAAAGCAACGACTTATACTCCCTTCATTCCTTTAGGCTACATATCATAAGGATTTCGACATGCCAGGGTCTCACGGTGTCACTCACGGTATTAGAGGAACTTACCTGGTACGAGCGCAGACGAGACCCGAGCATCAGACGCTGCAGGGGAGCTGCGCCACACACAGAGGCGTGAATCAGTACTCCATGGAGATGGATCGGAGGCCAGGAGTCATTGTGGGTGAGTCTGAGAGAGGACATGCATTAAAGATCCATCAGAAGTGAGGCATAAACCTAGTTTTGAAAAAAAGGATAGTAGGTGTGAGCTTCTCAATTTCAATGCAAAAAAACAAGCATGATTAGTTTTACCTAGGGTGAATGCATTGTTATGATTTTACAGTTAGAAATGAAAAAAGCCATTAGAAATGTGCAATAAGCTCATCGTTCATGATCTACCTGGTCATCGTAAGTCAAACTGACCGGACTGAAACGTTTTACACATGCGATGGACTTTCGTCAGCGGCTTTTCAGTGATACGTAAATCTTTTGCTGATTTATTTCACTGTCACCTTCAGCCCCTGTGCTTCCCGGAGCTTATTACCCCAGCGGATATAATCAGGGTCACAGCTACATGCACCAGACCAGCATGCACTCCCTCCGATCCATGCAGCTGCAGTCGCATCCAGTGGCCATGGTGAGACATTATTTTACTGCTTAAAGCCTGTGTTAAGATTCTCAAGAACTTCTGTACATGTTTTTAAATCTTATTTATTATTTCTGCTCTGTTCTTCTGGCTGATTTGAGAGCAGGACTGTATTCGGGATCAATTTAACCTCAATGCTATCATCAAAACAATGAGAATTAGCCATCTGCTTACATTAGCTACCTTTCTTTTGTTTTTTTACCCCAATTTAATTTTCTTTTCTTCTCACTCAACCGTTTTCTGCATGAGCAAAACTATATTTAGTTTTTCATACACGATATATTTTATTGTAGTAGCTTGGTGAACAGTTATGCTGAAAAATAATAATTTGCTAAAGGTATGCAAGCATTAAAAAAATATATATACACTTTAGGGCTATTTGCGCTTGAAATTCCTTCCTTCTGTGTCACTGTAATATCTGGTCACACAGAATCCTGGGTTATCTTATTTGAGATTTCACACTGCTCATACTTTTCCCGGGATTAACTATTAATCCAGGCTCTTCATAATCTGCCGTTTGGCACCATACATTCCTAAACCTGATCTTATTTGCATATTTGTGCCGTCAGCGATCATGATTGGATATAACGGCTTGTCTCACGCTTTTGCATAAGAAATGTTGTGAAAAGAAATGTTGCCACGTAAATCCTCCATAAAGCCTCCTGAGACGCACACATGCAAGGCAAAGAGACAAAAGAAAGAAGAAGCAAGTTATATGAATATTGTTTAGATTTCTGTTCAGCATAGAGAGATTTGTGATGGCGTCAATGTTTGCTGCTCTGTCCTCATCTTGAAAATTCAGGGTCGTTTCCAGTAGTCATCTCTGGTGGCCTTTAATTCGTAAAACAGCACGTTTACTGACACGCTACTTTTAACAATTCGTTCACGTTCGAGTTTCGTAAGCAAAAATTAAAATTTTGACATATTTGTCCTGCCATACTCACGCTTTTTCCTCTGTGCTGTACGTCAGAGTGTGTACAGGGCTTTGTACGACTACACTGCTCAGGACTGTGACGAGGTCTCGTTCCGGGATGGCGATCTGATCCACAACGTGCACCCCATTGATGAGGGCTGGATGTTTGGGACGGTGCAGAGGACGGGCCGCTCGGGCATGCTGCCTGCTAACTACGTGGAAGGCATCCGCTAACCTGCGCTAGCTTACCGAGGCTTTTGTTTAAACCTATTCACTGCTGAATTTGTTGGGACCAAGTACATGTAAATAAACAGAAGTAGGCCTCTATTTTAGTAGTACAGTAACGCTTTTAATAGTAAGGTTTCATTTTCTTACTCAGTCTAGTATCAGATCGTGAGTGAGTGCATGGTTATGGCTTTGTACATACAAAAAAATACAAAGTTTTAAACTTTTACTATGAGAAATAGTTGAAGTATTAAAGCAATAACGACTGCCTACAGCTATAGTAGCAAGTCTGAGTGGGCGTACCTTTAAAAATGTGGGCATGTCTTTGAGTCCTTATATGGAAGTCTTCAGGGAGGAAGAAGAAACGTTTTTAAATATTGTTTTTAGTTAAATAATTAATATTTTATTTAACATGTCTACAGTAATCACCGCTAAAACTAGCTAATATAACCTGAAAAAGTTTTTGGACGCAAGCATACTGTAGATTTAGAAACATTTCATGGGTGTGAGTCCATATATGGGTTTAAGGACACGCCCACCGATCTGCATACAGATCATTTCTAACAAAAGAGGTAAAAGCATGTCCCTCCAGGAATTTTATTACCTCAAGGATTTTGCAATCGCAGAAATTAAAGCAGAATCGAGCAAGCGCTAGAATATTCAGAGGAGTTTGCAATTTTTCTAAACGACTACAGAGTTTCTGCAGATTCCGCACACGTTCAGCCAAAGCCCTCTTCCATTCACGTACGTCGAATATGAGTACAGCTATCACAAAGTATTTACGTGTGTCGTCATTAGTAGGAATTTAAAAGAAGAATCCTGTGCTTGCAATTTTGCAAAAAAAAAAAAAAAATCACAAAAAGCTTCGCAAATTGCAAATTTTCAGAATATTCAATAAACAAAATCAACGATCACAAAAAAACTCCACGAAATCCTGACAGAGAGAGCAGTTTTTACAATTCCCGGATACCTAACACGCACACTTCATATAGAAACATCTCTGCTTTACTTAACGTCATCTTTTCTTTTCTTTTTTTTTTTTCATTTTGTGTAATGAATAGTCAAAAAACAACTTTTGTAATGAAACTTTTGGTTGAAAATGATGCAATAACCAAAAAAAAAAAGGCTTTGGAGCATGCACTGTATTTATAACCTCTGCGATGTTTGAATATAAATAATTTGTAAATGTTGATGGCAATAAAATGTTGTTAAACCGTAAAAGGAGGACTTGGAGAGAATTGAATGCTGTGTAAAAACCGTGCTGCTGTTAAAAAGAAGCCGTAGCTTTTCAGTAATCGCAACAGAAGAGAGATTTCATGATCATATAAAAAATATCAGACACTTTTGACACATTTTATTTTCACAATTATATTTCATTTGCAATGTGGAAAACGAAACATACGGTTTTTGTCTTTATGAGGATCATCAGTGACATAATTAGATTTTAATTAATATTATAATTAATCAGAGTAACCAAACAGAAACCTTTTAGCGCTTTTAAAACATTAATAATTTATTTTTGTTGCTTCATTTTGTGAGGATCGGGTAATTACAAGGATTTCCAGCCTAGGAGGATATTATGAGGACTTTTCGATTTCCTCACAAAAGGCTAAACTCACAACTCTGATGAGAAAGCACGACACAGATAATAAATCCCTGAGGGTTTTACTATCTTCACCACTTCTTTGTAGAATTTCTCATTAACATTATGTTAAACATCACCTGAAAATTATATGAAAGGAAAAAAAAAAAAGAAAAAAAGCTGTTGCTCTTTCATTTTAAGGAAGTAAAACTGAATTAACGACAACTAGGAACTCGGAATTTCCTACTTTTCCACAGAAAACGAACAGGCTACTCAATGTAAAGCTGTATACAAACATTGTAATTAAAGTGTTTTTTAGTTGTAAAAAAAAATATAAACCTTTACAGAAGGAGAATTCACCGATTCAGCTACAAACTCGGCTTAAAAAAAGCTTAACGTTATTTCTTGCTCGTACTTTTCACTATGAGCGCCGCCATCTTGAATCTACAGCACGTGCTCATAAATCGGGACAAGGTCGACCTTTAGAAAAAAAATTCGAAAAAATTCCGAGTAGGAATTACAAGCTGGAAAACGGTACTTTAAATGAATTGTATCCCATTTCCACACATGAACGCAGCACAACAGCGAAAACTGACTGATGTCCCGGATATTAAAAGACACTGTAACTTTGCTAGCATTAACAAATAATTACCAATATCTCATCAGCCAGAAAATGGAAAGTTTCATGCTGGATTTCTCCTTTAAATAAACCTTAAAGCGTAAAATGTTAAGTGTTAGATCCCTTCATTAGAAACAACACACACACACACACACACACACACACCGCTTTCTGTTTTTCCTTCATGTTATAAAGAACAAATGATCCAAAGGATGGTGAAAACTTTTAATTGACCAATTCATCAGTTATGCAGGATCTCAGTTGATAATAACGATATAAAGACACAAAGATGCCTTTTTTTTTCTTTTAAAAATGAAGATTTTTTGTCCGTCGGTCACGGGCACGAGCACGATGATTCCCTTCCTATCTTCCTTTCTTCATCTTGCTCACTTTCTCCTTGCGCTTCTTCACATGCTTTGGTACTTTATTTTTTCGTTTCTCCCTCTGAGCTTCTTTCACCAACTTCTTTCTTTCCTGAGGAGGAAAATAAAAACATCTCATTATAAAGGACTTTTTACGCGGCTCACTCGCTAGCTTACTGATGTTGGAAAACAGTAAAAAAGGTACTTTTTTATCCAGCGGTTGCTCCTGGTCCTGGCCGCTGTCTTCCTGTGTGTCGTCATCTCCAGATTCGTGCTCATCTTCATCGTCCTCTTCTTCATCACTGCTGGAGCTTCCGTCTTCTGCACAGCCTTCGAGTAGGGAAGGAACCTTAATGAAATGCAGGAGAAAGGTTAAAGCCTGTGCTGCAGTGGAGATTAAAACTTCAGTGAATTCCCCTGCTTTGAATTCTGGTCAATGTTTCTCATTTTGAAGGCTTGAGGATTAGCGTTGTACTTAATCTGACCCGAGCTTCTGTTCAAAACAGCAGTGAGACATCAGATGCAGCAGAAAATTTGTCCTTCCTTAGACCTCTTCCTTAGAACTGACCAGTAGCAAGGGGCGCTATTCACTCGGAAAGAGATTTTACAAGACGACAATTCCTCGTTGGAAAGATTTATAATACAACCGACTTTCATTTTTTACCTCGTCATAGAACTGCAGTAAGTTCACGTCGTTGACCTTAGGTTACGTTAAGGTGCATAAATAAAATAAGGAAACAGACGTCCTATTTATCTACGATTAGCGCGTCTGATTAACATTTGAACATGTGAAATTAGATGTGAATTTAGCTAGTATCAACTATCAGAATGACCAGAATTCTTCATACTGGTCAGTTCAACAAGACCAGATAAACATTATAATATACAATATATTCCAAGTGGATAATAGAACAAAAATATATGGTTATATATATATATATATATAGATATATATATAATATATATATATATATATATATATATATATATATATATATATAGATATATAGATATATATATATATATAGATAGATAGATAGATATATATATATAGATATATATATATATATTGCTGCAGCATTTTTTCCATATTTGTACTGCAACGTTTTAGTAGTTTTTTTGTGGAAAGCTATTTGAATTGGTGAAAAAATTCCAAGTTCCTTCAAATATCTCGGAGTTTGCTCGATTTTGTGTTAATTTCTGTGATTG
Source organism: Hemibagrus guttatus (assembly GCA_033459395.1). Classification (NCBI taxonomy): domain Eukaryota; kingdom Metazoa; phylum Chordata; class Actinopteri; order Siluriformes; family Bagridae; genus Hemibagrus; species Hemibagrus guttatus. The sequence goes on along the minus strand of JAUCMX010000022.1, from coordinate 17,480,782 downwards.
AAAATTTGCTAAATCCTTAAGGGACTGCTTTAAAGATATTTCTAGAATACACGACACTGTAATGTACATCGATCAGGCATAACATTATGACCACCTGCCTAATATTGTGTTGGTCCCCCTTTTTCTTCCAAAACAGCCCTGACCCGTCATGCACTGTGTATTCTGACACCTTTCTATCAGAACCAGCATTAACTTCTTCAGCAATCTGGTCAACAGTAGCTCGTCTGTTGGATCGGACCACACGGGCCAGGCTTCGCTCCCCACGTGCATCAATGAGCCTTGACCGCCCATGACCCTGTCATGGCCATCCATGTCATAGCCATCACAATGCAGCCCTTCGTCAAACTCGCTCGAATCCTTACGCTTGTCCATTTTTCCTGCTTCTAACACATCAACTTTGAGGACAAAATGTTCACTTGCTGCCTAATATATCCCACCCACTAACAGGTGCCATGATGAGGAGATAATCAATCAGTCTTATTCACTTCACCTATCAGTGTTCATAATGTTATGCCTGATCGGTGTATCTATGAACTGTATATACTTTGCCAACAATACAGTAGTGATTTCTCTGACACGTTTATTTTTGATATTTAATAAAAAAAATTATACTGAATTAAATGCTAAAAATTAGGAAAACATGGACGACAAAAATAAACAACATTCTCACAACATTTATACAAAATATAACATCATAACATTTTTATATTTTCCTTTTTTTTCTTTTATAAGAAAAATATTGTGCCAGAAAAATATACTGCCTTTCACTGTTAACCATATTAAAATGTTAGTTAATGATTATGATTATATAAAATGATATAAAAATTCACATATTTTTTAATATGTTGTTTTGGGCTACCTAATCTACCCATGGGGGTCACAGTCCAGTGACTTCTGTGCCGGTCCCAAGCCCGGATAAATAGAGAGGGTTGCGTCAGGAAGGGCATCCGGCGTAAAACATTGCCAAATTTAACCATGTGAATCGTCAGTACTCTGAATTTCATACCGGATCGGTCGAGGCCCGGGTTAACAACGACCGCCATCGGCGCCGTTGACCTACAGGGTGCCGGTGGAAATTGGGCTACTGTTGGTAGAAGAAGTAGAGGAGGGAGGAGAGTGCACAGACAGAGAGAGAAGAGGAAAGGTAAGAGTGTAGGACTGAGAATAGGAACTCTGAATGTTGGTACTATGACAGGGAAAGGTAGAGAGCTGGCTGATATGATGGAGAGAAGGAAGGTGGATATACTGTGTGTACAGGAGACCAGGTGGAAGGGTAGCAAGGCTCGTAGTATAGGAGCAGGATTCAAGCTGTTTTATTATGGTGTGGACAGTCAGAGAAATGGGGTAGGTGTGGTCCTGAAGGAGGAGTTTGTGAGGAATGTTCTGGAGGTGAAGAGAGTGTCAGACAGGGTGATGAGTCTGAAGTTAGAGATTGAAGGGGTGATGTTGAATGTTGTTAGTGGTTATGCCCCACAGGTAGGTTGTGAGTTGGAGGAGAAAGAGAGATTCTGGAAAGAATTAGATGAGGTGATGGAGAGTATTCCCACGGGTGAGAGAGTGGTGATAGGAGCGGATTTTAATGGACATGTTGGTGAGGGGAACACAGGTGATGAGGAGGTGATGGGCAAGTTTGGAGTTAAGGAAAGGAACCTAGAAGGACAGATGGTAGTGGACTTTGCTAAGAGGATGGACATGGGTGTGGTTAACACTTATTTTCAGAAGAGGGAGGAGCATAGAGTGACTTACAAGAGTGGAGGTAGGAGAACACAGGTAGACTACATCCTATGTAGAAGAGGCAATCTGAAAGAGATTAGTGACTGTAAAGTGGTAGTGGGAGAGAGTGTAGCCAGACAGCATAGGATGGTGGTGTGTAGGATGACTTTGATGGTCTGTAAGACGAAGAGGTCAAAGACAGAGAAGAAAACCAAGTGGTGGAAGCTGAAAAAGGAGGAATGTTGTGAGGAATTTAGACAGAAGTTGAGGCAGACTCTGGGTGGTCAGGTAGTGCTGCCAGATGACTGGGAAACTACAGCAGAAGTGATCAGGGAGACAGGGAGAAAGGTGCTGGGTGTGTCATCTGGAAGGAGGAAAGAAGATAAGGAGACTTGGTGGTGGAATGAGGAAGTTCAGGATAGTATCCAGAGGAAGAGGTTAGCCAAGAAGAAGTGGGACATGGACAGGACTGAAGAGAATAGACAGGAATACAAGGAGTCACAGCGCAGAGTGAAGAGGGAGGTGTCTAAGGCCAAGCAGAAGGCATATGACGAGTTGTACACTAGGTTAGACACTAGAGAAGGACAGAAGGACTTGTACAGGTTAGCTAGGCAGAGGGATCGAGATGGGAAGGATGTGCAGCAAGTTAGAGTTATTAAGGATAGAGATGGAAGGGTGCTCACAAGTGAGGAGAGTGTACAGAGGAGATGGAAGGAATACTTTGAGGAGCTGATGAATGAGGAAAATGAGAGGGAAAAAAGAGTAGAAGGGGTGAACTCTGTGGAACAGAAAGTAGATAAGATTAGAAAGGATGAAGTCAGGAAGGCTTTGAAGAGGATGAAAAGTGGAAAGGCAGTTGGTCCTGACGACATCCCGGTGGAGATCTGGAAGTGTCTAGGAGAGGCAGCAGTGGAATTTTTAACTAGTTTAACAGGGTTTTAGAAGGTTTTTTGCTCTGAGAATTTTGATGGAGAAGTATAGGGATGGTCAGAGGGAGTTACACTGTGTGTTTGTAGACTTGGAGAAAGCGTATGACAGGGTGCCAAGAGAAGAGCTGTGGTACTGTATGAGGAAGTCAGGAGTAGCAGAGAAGTATGTCAGAGTGGTGCAGGACATGTATGAGAGGAGCAGGACAGTGGTGAGGTGTGCTGTAGGTCAGACAGAGGAGTTCAAAGTGGAGGTGGGACTGCATCAGGGATCGGCTCTGAGCCCCTTCCTGTTTGCTATAGTGATGGACCAGTTGTCAGAGGAGGTCAGACAGGAGTCTCCTTGGACAATGATGTTTGCAGATGACATTGTGATCTGTAGTGAGAGCAGGGAGCAGGTGGAGGAAAACCTGGAGAGGTGGAGGTTTGCGCTGGAGAGAAGAGGAATGAAAGTCAGTCGTAGTAAGACTGAGTACATGTGTGTGAATGAAAGGGAGGGAAGTGGAACAGTAAGGTTACAGGGTGAAGAGGTGAAGAAGGTACAGGAGTTTAAGTACTTGGGGTCAACAGTCCAGAGTAATGGAGAGTGTGGGAAAGAGGTAAAGAAGCGAGTGCAGGCAGGTTGGAATGGGTGGAGAAAGGTGTCGGGAGTTCTGTGTGATAGGAAAATATCAGCGAGAATCAAGGGGAAGGTGTACAGGACAGTGGTGAGAGCGGCCATGCTGTATGGTTTAGAGACAGTGTCACTGAGGAAGAGACAGGAGTCAGAGCTAGAGGTAGCAGAGCTGAAGATGTTGAGGTTCTCTTTGGGAGTGACAAGATTGGACAGGATTAGGAACGAGTACATCAGAGGGACAGCTCATGTTGGACGTTTGGGGGACAAAGTTAGGGAGGCCAGATTAAGATGGTTTGGACATGTTCAGAGGAGGGAGAGTGAGTATATTGGTAGGAGAATGTTGGACATGGAGCTGCCAGGCAGGAGGCAAAGAGGAAGACCAAAGAGGAGGTATATGGATGGAATTAATGAGGATATGAAGCTAGTGGGTGCAAGTGTTGAGGATGCAGAAGATAGGGATAGGTGGAGAGAGATGATTCGCTGTGGCGACCCCTGAAGGGACAAGCCGAAAGAAGAAGTAGTAGTTTTGGGCTACCTGTTCAACTCCTCTCCTCAATTCTGGGACTCAATCCCATAATTCCTTGCAATTTTTTTTAACATTCTTCCTTGCTCTAAAAGAGTGTTTTTGATGTTTCATTTATATTCCACACATAATTTATTTGTAATATATGAGGGTTAATCAAATAGAAATAATTAATCATTTAATCATCCTTAATCATTTTTTTTTGCATTGTTTATTGCGAATTGGTGACAGAACAGTGGATCTATTTTCTACATAATTGTTCACTGTAAAAATATAAGCTCTTACAAGCTCTAGGATCTGGATTATGAAGGTTTTCACATTTAACCCTCGAGGCAGTTCATGTAGCGAGGACGACATGAGAATGATTAATCTGAAGTGTCTCACCGTCTGTACGCCTGAAAGATCCTTTTTCATGCCCGTCACTGTCTGGTACAGGATCTAATATTACAAAACAGAAACTGGGTCATAAGTGCAAACTTACACACAAACACACACACACACACACACACAGTAGTAACCGTGTCATTTCCTGGTTTAAGTGTCTCGCAGACAGAATCCTGGCACTCACGGCACTCACGTTATCATTCTGTTTGCTCTCCTGCTCCTTCATCATGGCGTCCACGTCTCGCTCGTAATGACTCACTTCGTTTAGCGTTCGAGGAATATAGGCCTTCTTAAACACCTGACACAGACAAGGAAAGAAAACGAGTCGCTCAATGTTTCCGATTGAACAATTCCTAAAATGTCAAGGTAGATCTCAGGAGATTATTCTGTATTACACCACTGAACACTTTACTCTGATTGGTCAGAAGGTGTTGATTAGTTTCTTTAAAACAGCTGCAAATCTTCATCAGATCAAAGTTTTACTGTAACGACAGTTTTTTTTGTCTTACATCTGTAAAGCCCCCCACCCTAAATGTTACTATGAACGGATAAAAACGTATAATTTGCTTAAATAATAAATAATTGATTTTGAGCAATAAATGACTGATCATTAATTATTGCAATATTTGTAATAACTCACACTGTAAAATAAACCCCACCCTAATCTGCAGAGATGTATATTATTTATGATTTAAGAGATTTATACCTCTTCGTCCACTTTGTCTTGGTTGGATCTCTCCTCTGCGGTTCTGGCTGATGCGATCTCCATTGCCTGCAGGTCCACACCACAAACACGTTACAGCAAATACTCTCACAACATGCAGGTTATACACAAGCTGCTCTTATTATGAGCTATATGTGTCAGAAAAGTAACTACAGCTGAGCCCCAGGGCGTGTGGAATAACTAGAAAGAATTCCTGTATTAATGGAATTCCTGAAGAATTCCAAGTGTCCTGTATTAAGATTTATAAAGTACCATAAACCATAAAGTTTAAAATAAAGTATAGGTATATGCAGGTGATGTGTATTATGATCTTGTATTGTTTTTTTGTTCTGTGAGAATAAATTAATATAACATATCAAAAATCTTTGTTGTGTGTGTGTGTGTGTGTTAATTGAGTGGTAAGATAAAATGACAGACCCTCTCCAGGTACTGGTTGATGTTGTTGCTGGTGATGGACGGGTCTGTGACAAACTCGAACAGTTCCCGAACCGTCATCACAGCTACACTGTGTTTTTGGAAAAACTCTAAAGAAAGAGATTAAAAAGGAAATAAAAATGTATTTAAGTCTCAGTACTTGTAAATCTCAGTGATGGAGGCGTGACCTGTGTGGCTTTAAGTATCAGTGATGGAGGCGTGACCTGTGTGGCTTTAAGTCTCAGTAAAGGAGGCGTGGCCTGTGTGGCTTTAAGTCTCAGTGAAGAAAGCGTGGTCTGTGTGGCTTTAAGTCTCAGTGAAGGAAGCGTGGTCTGTGTGACTAAGTCTCAGTAAAGGAGGCGTGGCCTGTGTGGCTTTAAGTATCAGTGATGGGGGCGTGGCCTGTGTGGCTTTAAGTATCAGTGAAGGAGGCGTGGCCTGTGTGGCTTTAAGTCTCAGTGAAGGAGGCGTGGCCTGTGTGGCTTTAAGTCTCAGTAAAGGAGGCGTGGCCTGTGTGACTAAGTCTCAGTGAAGGAAGCGTGGTCTGTGTGGCTTTAAGTCTCAGTGAAGGAAGCGTGGTCTGTGTGACTAAGTCTCAGTAAAGGAGGCGTGGCCTGTGTGGCTTTAAGTATCAGTGATGGGGGCGTGGCCTGTGTGGCTTTAAGTCTCAGTGAAGGAGGCGTGGCCTGTGTGGCTTTAAGTCTCAGTGAAGGAGGCGTGGCCTGTGTGGCTTTAAGTCTCAGTAAAGGAGGCGTGGCCTGTGTGACTAAGTCTCAGTGAAGGAAGCGTGGTCTGTGTGACTAAGTCTCAGTAAAGGAGGTGTGGCCTGTGTGGCTTTAAGTCTCAGTAAAGGAGGCGTGGTCTGTGTGGCTTTAAGTCTCAGTGAAGGAGGTATGGCCTGCGTGTCTATAAGTCTCAGTAAAGGAGGTATGGCTTGTGTGTCTATAAGTCTCAGTGAAGGAGGCGTGGCCATTGCACTTGATCAATCCCAGAAATAAGGCATGGCTTCTGTACCTCAGTCCACACGAAGGGGGTTGTGGTTTCTCACTTTTCAAAGCTAACGATTTCTGTTGAATAAAACTAAGCTTTTTGTTTTATACCAAAATCACATTTCACTATGATTCAGCTCTAATTTATTTATTTCAAAATCTAGAAAGTAAAAGAGAATAAAATATAAATAACGTTGTTTATCACACCATGTTTGCATACTATAACGCCAGGCTATGTTCTCATCACGCTCACCATTCACATTGCTGCAGTCTTTGCGGAGAAACTCCAGAGCATGAGGATGATCGTGCTCCACCGATTGAGAGACATCGATAATGTACGCATCTCCGTCATGGTACCTGCAAACCAGAGCACAAATCACTGCGTTTAACCGAGGCAACAAAAGTTACAATTGCTCAGTATAAATAAAAGAAGACTCTGAGACTCACAGCATGTTAAACTCGCTGAGATCTGCGTGCACGAGCCGAGCCTCCTGATACATCAGCCTCATGTTCTGGATGACCTGCAGGTAAAGCTCACGTGCTTTAGATTCGGATAATGCGGCGTTCTTCAGTAAGGGTGCAGCCCTGCAACAGAAACACACTTCAAGCTGCAATTAAAAAAAAAAAAAAAGGCTGTCGCATTTGACAAGGACAGGGAATAAAAAAGGAAATAAAAAAGGAAGTAAAAATGTATTCAAGTCTCAGTGCCTGCAAGTCTAAGTGAAGGAGGCGTGGCTTGTGTGTCGAAGTCTCAGCGAAGGAGGTGTAGCCTGTGTGGCTTCAAGCCTCAGTAAAGGAGGTGTGGCCCGTGTGTCTAAAATTCTCAGTGAAGGAGGCGTGGCCTGTACAGCTATAAGTCTCTGTGAAGGAGCAGTGGCTTGTGTGTCTGTAAGTGACTGTTTACGTACATGTCATCTTTTCCGATAAAGCCCATGACCAAGACGTGGCTCCGAAGAATGATGGGCTCGGGACTGGGAATTCCTGCTGTCTGTAATCTAGAAACAAGAAGACGCTAATTAATTAACTAATTACTCATTATGTGACTTCATTGAAAAGATAACTAGCTTTTCAGAAACATTATATGGTCCCTGGATTAAAAAACAGAATCCAGTGTGTAAAAGATAAGCGTTTTGTTAACAGTGTAACGTTAAAGATATAATCCCAGTATGTGCTTCGTCACCTGCCATGTCAGTCAAATTGCTTCTTTCTGTGAAGTTTTTCTTTTTCAGCAACACTTCCTGTCATGCTAGTACCAGATTAAGTCTATAGCTGTGTCCCAAATGACATACTACGCACTATGCACTACTCCAGCATCAAGTGTATGAATTTTAGAAGGGTCGTATCTTCTCCTCTGATGGTTATTCGGTAAGCGGAAGTAAAAGCTGTATGACAGTTGACTGGCAAATGACGTCACACGTATGTAATTTTAAAAAATAAATCACACAAAGACATTTTTAAGGGTTCTTGTCCATCGGAGTGTCGACGGGCATCTTTAAAATTTTTCCTCAGCAGAGTCTGGTGCCTGGTAGTCCTTCTTCTGCTACATAAAAGCTTTCGCACGCTAATTAAATGAAATGTCCAACATTCCACACTTATTCCGTACCCAATGCATTGCCTATTGCTGATAATACTAACATTAACATCGTATTTCTACATTCATCGTTCTGTTGCGTTTCATTAGTGAACAAAGCAGCCGAAAAACAAACCTTATCAGGTTCCTCATCTCCTTCTCAGCCCACGTCCGTACCATCTTCCTCGGGTTGCCTTTGCAGTAACCGTGCCGAAACCTGAAGAGCAATACATCGGGAAATCAGCCAGTGAGGGCACATTATTAAAAAAATCAAGTAAATCAAACCCAACATGGTTGCCTGTGACAAAACTGGGCTTTGAGTGTACAAGGCCAGTACATGGACATGTTTGAGTAGCCCTGACAAACATGAAGGAAGCTCTTGAAGGATCTCAGACATTTGACCTTGCTGTGGATCAATTCCTAAATCAATCTATTCTACAAACATTCAGCCAATCAGTCCTGAGATATCAGACTAATAGGAATCAGTGGTGAAGGCCACTAAAGAGGTCGCTGTGTCTCACCTGAACTCGCCACTGACGTATTTATCCCTGTCCTTAAACAGCAGAATGGAGGTCTTGTAGATCTTAATAGCACGGCTTTCTCCTTTAGCTGTGCTCGCATGGTAGACGTTGGCCTGAAATTAGACAACGGGAAAATAAAAAATAAGCTCATTCGTAACATTCGCAATGTTCATTTAACTTCACTTCTCAGCCTCTTATCTCTAATCAAATCAAGTCGAATTTTATTTGTCACTTTCACAACCATACACAGGACATACACCGATCAGGTGGGTGGGATATATTAGGCAGCAAGTGAACATTTTGTCCTCAAAGTTGATGTGTTAGAAGCAGGAAAAATGGACAAGCGTAAGGATTTGAGCAAGTTTGATGAAGAGCCAAATTATGATGGCTAGACCACTGGATCAGAGCATCTCCAAAACTGCAGCTCTCCTGGGGTGTTCCCGGTCTGCAGTGGTCAGTATCTATCAAAAGTATCCTTTAAGGCCTGTAAGTCCTTTAAGTCCGGTAAGTATCCTTCAAATCCTGTAAGTTGCGAGGTGGGGTCTCCCTGGGCCCCACCTCGCAACTTACAGGATTTGAAGGATACTTACCAGACTTAAAGGATCTGCTGCTAACATCTTGGTGCCAGATACCACAGCACACCTTCAGGGTCCATACCTCGATGGGTCAGGGTTGTTTTGCCAGCAAAAGGGGGACCAACACAATATTAGGCAGGTGGTCACAGTGTGTGTGTGTATATAAAATGCTTCTTAACTGTCTGTGGCATAAATCGTAGAATAAAGCTAAAATTAAAATAGTTACAATACAAACTCTCGAACCTCTTTTCCTGTACTGATGCAGCCGTTAATCCCTGAAATGATGCCTCTGCTGAGCATTTTGAAGAGAATCATGCGAGTCCTGGGGTCCAAAACCTGAAAATTATCAACACATCATTAATAAAATTCTCTGTAGGTTAATAATCAATGCGTAATACTTGATAATCTTCCGATATCAGGATGTCCCAAAGTGCTTTATTCCTCTTATAGCACAGTATTCAGCTAAACATTCTAATAGATAACCATTAAAGATTGACGCTTCATAATTTTAATCCATTTAAAAAATCCACGAAGCAAGTTAGTTCCTTTTCATATGTTGTAGCAGCTATAAACACTAGTTCCCTCAGCAAGCTCTGGTGAAAAACAACACAAAAACAAACAAACTGCTTTTTTTTTTTTTTTTTTAGAAAGAAGAAAAAGAAAAGAGACAGCTTTACCACTGAGTCTTACTGTTAATCCAGTGAGCACTCACACTGGAGACTCCTTTCGTCAGAAATCAACAATTTTATAAATTGTTTTTTTTTATAAATTTTATAATTTTGAAAATTCATTCATTCATTGTCTACCGCTTATCCGATCTATTCTCGGGTCACGGGGAGCCTGTGCGTCATCTCAGGCGTCATTGGGCATCAAGGCAGGATACACCCTGGATGGAGCGCCAACCCATCGCAGGACACACACACACACACTCTCATTCACTCACGCAATCACACACTACAGACAATTTAGAGATGCCAATCAACCTACCACGCATGTCTTTGGACTGGGGGAGGAAACCGGAGTACCCGGAGAAAACCCCCGAGGCACGGGGAGAACATGCAAACTCCACACACGGCGGAGGCGGGAATCGAACCCCAACCCTGGAGGTGTGAGGCAAACGTGCTAACCACTAAGCCACCGTGCTCCCCTAATTTTGAGAATAATATACAAAAATGGAGACTATACACATTTATATATATACACATATACACATATATATATATATATATATATATATATATATATATATATATATATATATATATATATATTTATAAATATAAAAAAAATATATAAAAATTATATGAAAGTTAACAAAAAAAAAAAGCTATATTATTATATTATTAAGTTATATATATATTTTTTATTATTATTATTATTAATTTATTTGTTTGTTTTTTCAATGTAAACAAATTCAATTGACAGTATGTGTATATATATTAAAAACGCCAAAGGATACAAAAAAAAAGTTTTTACTTATGTTTTCTTTTTAATTTACAACTGTAGATCCTTCTGAGATGGAGTTCCACCTCCTGTTTGGGAACGTAAACACTAAAAATACCTCCATGGTTTTTTATCTACATTAGCCTCTGAGCTCTAATGCAAAACTAAATACACAAACGTCACAAAAACCTGGCTGATCCACTACTTTTGGATCCAAGTGTAATTATGCAAACGAATTTTTGCTTGAATTGTTCCTGACACACATACCTGTTCCACTGTCGCTCTGTCGGACTTGTCTTTAACTCGATGCCTGCCACACGAACAGAGGGTTGGAGTCAGACATGAAGTACAGGACCAACCATGAAGGTAGAAAGTTCTTGAGTGTGTATAGAGGGAATATAAATACGTGACTTACATGTCGGCTTCTTTCTGTCGTTGCATTGCGGTGACTTTGTTGATGACAGAATCGGCGTAGTTCAGCTTATCTGAGAGATCGAATCGAAAGGAAACATTCTTTTTTTAACAGTTTAACGTTCAGCGTCCTTTCACAACATTCCATCGGACATAAACAGAGAGATCTTACCCAGGTTAATTTTGTGTTCAAACTTTCTCAGGACCTTGTCTGAAGGCGTTGAGAGCTTTTCTGTCTTTAGTGTGTTTTGTCGGTTTGCCTGGAAACAAAATAGACAACACACACACAAATACACACACAGAGATAAAAACACTGTTTCAAAGAGCTGACTCTAGAGACTCCTTCCAAAACTGTTTCATCCCATTCAAGAAAACATCACCAAATCAACAATCATGTATTTTTTTTCATGTTAAATAACACATTCTTTTTATTACTACGCTTACATTATGTGAAGCACCGGCCATATAAGTTATTACTCACGTAATAACACATCAGAACAAATTAAATACAGACATGTGATTTGTAGCTGAACCACCGACAGAGTTGCTGCTGTAAATAATCTGTAAACACCTTCTGAACAAGCAACATCTGCTGTGGAGTCAAGATTAATAATCATACTCTCTTCCTGAAGATCTCTGGAATATACCTGCTGGTTGTTCCCCGCCCGCATCGCAGCGTAGCGTTTAGTGAAGTCTCCTCCGGCTGACCCCTTCCAGTCCCATTCATCATCGCCGTCGTCGTCGTCGTCGTCGTAATCATCATCTTCCGCCTCGTTATCATTATTTGCCTGCAATGTCACTCCGCTGAGTTTGTCCTCTAGTGATGGCTGTTTTTCTGGAATGCAGCTGAACTCTGAGTCACTGGAGAGTATTAAATACGAGGGTCAGCCAGCGAAGTTAAATATTATAAATTCCACAGTAGGTTAACAGAAATGAATCCTGGCACTGTATTCATAACAAACATGTAATAACTGCTTTTGCCAGTTAAGACAATAGATGCACATAATTTTCAATGTTATCATATTTATTATTATGGTATTAGTTAGTAATGTACACCGATCAGCCGTAACATTATGACCACCTGCCTAATATTGTGTTGGTCCACCTTTTGCTGCCAAGACAGCCCTGACCCGTCGAGGCATGGACTCCACTAGATCCCTGAAGGTGTGCTGTGGTATCTGGCACCAAGATGTTAGCAGCAGATCCTTTAAGTCCTGTAAGTTGCGAGGTGGGGCCTCCATGGATCGGACTTGTTTGTCCAGCACATCCCACAGATGCTGGATTGGATTGAGATCTAGGGAACTTTGAGGCGGAGTCAACACCTCAAACTCGTTGTCGTGCTCATCAAACCATTCCTGAACCGTTTTTGCTTTGTGGCACGGCGCATTATCCTGATGAAAGAGGCCACAGCCATCAGGGAATAGCGTTATTCCATGAAAGGGTGTACATGGTCTGCAACAATGCTTAGGTAGGTGGTACGTGTCAAAGTAACATCCACATGGATGGCAGGACCCAAGGTTTCCCAGCAGAACATTGCCCAAAGCATGACACTGTCTCCGCCGGCTCGTCTTCTTCTCATAGTTCATCCTGGTGCCATGTGTTCCCCAGGTAAGTGGCACACATGCACCCGGCCATCCACATGATGTAAAAGAAAACGTGATTCATCAGACCAGGCCACCTTCTTCCATCGCTTCGTGGTCCACTTCTGATGCCCGCGTGGCCATTGTTGGTGCTTTCGGTGGTGCACAGGGGTCAGAATGGGCACCCTGACTGGTCTGCGGCTATACAACCCCATACGTACCAAACTGCGGTGCACTGTGTATTCTGACACCTTTCTATCAGAACCAGCATTAACTTCTTCAGCAATTTGAGTAACAGTAGCTCTGTTTGGTCCGATCCAAGGGCCAGCCTTCGCTCTCCACGTGTATCAATGAGCCTTGGCCGTCCATGACCCTGTCTCCGGTTCACCACTGTTCCTTCCTTGGACCACTTTTGATAGATACTGACCACTGCAGACCGGGAACACCCCACAAGAGCTGCAGTTTTGGAGATGTTCTGATCCAGTGGTCTAGCCATCACAATTTGGCCCTTCAAATCCAAATTTTTCCTGCTTCTAACACATCAACTTTGAGGACAAAATGTTCAGGTGCCATGATGATGAGATCATCAGTGTTATTCACTTCACCTCTCACTGCTCACAATGTTATGGCTGATCGGTGTATCTCAGCGTTAAAAAATATGACGTCATATCTCAGCGTTAACAACAGTACATTACAACGTAAACAGCGCCACAAACTTTTCTCAAATGTTTCTCAGTTCTTAGTTTGTCCATATTCCCAGGCTGAATCCTGACAGTTTAGAAGTTTCGGCTTATCCACACTTCTATACTACAGTAGAAAACAAACACAACACCATTTTGCGATATTTCTTTCAGTCGCTTTCATCAGAAGGGAGCTAAGCAGCCGGCGTTTTTTTTCTCACCTGCCCGGTTCCTCCGCGTCGTCAAACTGTCCCGGGACAACCTGCGACATCCCGATGTTTTCTCCTTAGATTCACAAAAATAACTCCAACAATCAGAAACACACACAGCAAAAGCAGAAACACACGCCGGACACTCAGCTCCACGCACATACACTACCGCCAACGTGACTACGGAAGCCGAGTAGGTTCATCTCCACCGTGAACGAAACTCAAAACACAAAAAGAAAATTATTGCTACTCAGTACTTCTCGGTATCACGTTGTAGGGTCTGTTCTACACCGTAAATTGAAACTAGGTGTCTCAAATCGTGCAATATTATATCATATCAATAATCTACAGCAGTAAACAGATTCCTTAGTTTCATAAAGCTTGAAAAGCAGTCCATACAGAAGTCCATTAGGCCCATTAAATTACAATTATACACAGATCAGGCATAACATTATGACCACCTGCCTAACATTGAGTTGGTCCCCCTTTTGCTGCCAAAACAGCCCTGACCCTTCGAGGTATGGACTCCACTAGATCCCTGAAGGTGTGTTGTGGTATCTGGCACCAAGATGTTAGTAGGAGATCCTTTAAGTCCTATAAGTTGTGAGGTGGGGCTTCCAAGGATACTTACAGGACTTAAAGGACTTAATCGATACTTTTTTGACCTGGCTTAGACCAAATGAATACACTGGTCTGAATGAATCTACTCCGTCAGGATTTTGCTATAAGCATGACTGTCAGACCGGTCATGGAGGTGGTGTTGCAACTATCTATAGCAACTCTCTTACTGTTACTCAGAAAACAGGACCCAGGTTTGACTCATTCAAAGTGCTTGTCCTTAATGTTGCACTGACAGACGTACATAAAAAAAATCCCTGCTAAATCTTGCTCTGGCCACCGTATATAGACCCCCGGGGCCCTACACTGATTTTCTTAAAGAGTTTGCACATTTACTCTCAGACCTTTTGATTAATTTTGACAAGGTGTTGATTGTAGGAGACTTCAGTATTCATGTAGATGATGCCAGTGATGCCATAGGACTCGCATTTATAGATTTAATAAATTCATTTGGGGTTAAACAAAACATTAATAGACCAACTCATCGTTTTAATCATACGCTAGATTTAATTATATCACATGGAACAGATGTCACTGATATAGCGGTTCTTCCTCAAAGTGATGATATCACAGACCATCACCTCTTAGTGTACACTCTACCTGTAGGACATATTAGACACGTCTCTCCTCGTTATCGATATGGTAGAACTATTATTCCGACCACTAAAGACAGATTCACAAGTAATCTGCCGGATCTGTCTCAACTTCTTACTAGACCCCTAAATACAGATGATCTAGATGAAGTAACTAACACCATAGGCACTATTTTCACCAGCACACTAGATACTGTTGCCCCATCTGATTAAAAAAGGTCAGAGATAAAACACCTGCACCATGGTACAACAGGCATACCCACGCCCTCAAGAGAGCAACCCGTGACCTCGAGCGAAAATGGAGAAAAACTAAATTAGAAGTTTTTAGAATTGCATATAAAGACAGTATGTCCAGCTATAGACAGGCTCTAAAAGCTGCTAAGGCTGAGCATCTGAGCAAACTGATAGAAATAAACCAAAACAATCCCAGATTCTTATTTAGTACAGTGGCTAGACTAACAAAATACCAGATATCTGAAGAGAGTACTCAATCACAGTTTAGTAGTGAGGACTTTATGAACTTCTTCACTGAAAAAATTGATAGTATCAGGAACAAAATAATGGATGTTCAACCTTTGGTAGCATCCAGTGATCTAGTCCAGCCTAAAGCTCCACATTTAAAGCTACAATGCTTTACAGGTATAGGGCAGGAAGAGCTATATAAGCTTATCACCACGGCTAAATCAACAACGTGTTTGTTAGATCCAATTCCAACTAGATTGCTGAAAGAAGTGATACACACAGCTGGAGAGCCTCCAATTTGCCCTTTGACAATTATATTTCCAATATTACAAAAACAGCCTTCTTCCACCTCAGAAATATCGCCAAGCTTAGGAACATTTTATCTGTATCTGATGCAGAAAAGCTAGTTCATGCATTCATGACCTCCAGACTGGACTATTGTAATGCATTACTCGGTGGTTGTCCTGCATCTTCAATAAACAAGCTACAGTTAGTCCAGAATGCAGCTGCCAGAGTCCTTACCAGGTCAAGGAAATATGATCATATAACCCCAATATTATCATCCCTGCACTGGCTACCTGTTCAGTTTAGAATTGATTATAAACTAGCTCTACTTACATACAAGACCCTAAATGGTTTAGCGCCCACATATCTAGCCAGTCTTCTAACACATTACAATCCATCACGATCCTTAAGATCTCAAAATTCTGGACTTCTGGTAATTCCCAGAATATCAAAGTCTACAAAAGGGGTAGAGCTTTTTCGTATTTAGCTCCGAAACTTTGGAACAGTCTTCCTGACAGTGTTCGGGGCTCAGACACAGTCTCCCAGTTTAAATGTAGACTAAAGACATATCTCTTTACCCAGGCATACATTTACTACATCTGATAACCTTTTACTCCAATACATCTGATTAAATGCACATTATCATCTAGTGCCTGCTAATATTATGAATAGAAGCTACGCTAGTGGCATCCAGAGATGGACCAGCTCCAGCCGGGTTCTGCTTTGTGAGGACTGGGGTATTCAAAGCAACACTGCCAACCCTATGTGGACGACAACAACCTCCTAATTAATTTACACATAACTTTCTACACATGCTGTATCTGCATCACACAGTGGACTATACATAAATGCAGAAAGGACATTGTTCATATCACACTCTCTGGTGTCACCCAGATGAGGATGGGTTCCCCTTTGAGTCTGGTTCCTCTCAAGGTTTCTTCCTAATACCATCCAAAGGAGTTTTTCCTTGCCACACTCGCCTCAGGCTTGCTCAATTGGGATAATTTTGTCTAACACCTAGTACTGTCGGTTTGTATGTTCTGCAAAGCTGCATTGAGACAATGCTTTTTGTTAAAAGTGCTATAGAAATAAAACTGAATTGAATTGAATTGAATACTGACCACTGCAGACCGGGAACACCCCACAAGAGCTGCAGTTTTGGAGATGCTCTGATCCAGTTGTCTAGCCATCACAATTTGGTCTTTTGTCAAACTCGCTCAAATCCTTACGCTTGTCCATTTTTCCCGCTTCTAACACATCAACTTTGAGGACAAAATGTTCACTTGCTGCCTAATATATCCCACCCACTAACAGGTGCCATGATGAGGAGATCATCAGTCTTATTCACTTCACCTCTCACTGCTCACAATGTTATGCCTGATGGGTGTACTTCCAGAACAGCTGATATTAATGCTCTTGCTTTTAATATGTTCTTGTTTCTATAGTAACATCGTTTCTACATTAACCTAGCTAAGGACCTGCATATATGGCTGATTAATTCTTTAGAAAATGTCTATTATTGTTGATTTGGTAACTTCACGACAGTCGTATTAGCATGTACAGTATTGAAGAAGTCACAAGCGTCAGTGGTTTGTAACAGAGGTAACTAAGTCACACATGCAAGTCAGAGTTGATTGGACTTTCTCTAACACAAGAGCTTGTTTTATTAACTTCAAGAAAGTAAAAAGAGAGAGATGCTAGTTAGGGAACAGCACTTTATAGATGTTATAACCTAAGTATAATAATTATACTGTAATTACTATTTTACTCATCGGGAACACACATATATACACTATGAGGGGCCAGACAAGTACCAAATGATAACCCTTCATAAAGAGGGACCAATATTTATCTTATGTACACTATATTGCCAACAGTTTTGGGACGTCTGCCTTTGCATGCACATGAATGTAATATGGAGTTGTCCCGCCCTTTGCAGCTAGAACAGTTTCAACTCTTCTGGGAAGGCTTTCCACAAGGTTTAGGAGTGTGTTTATGGGAATTTTTGACCGTTCCTCTAGAAGCGCATTTGTGAGGTCAGGTACTGATGTTGGATGAGAAGGCCTGGCTTGCAGTCTCCGCTCTAATTCATCCCAAAGGTGTTCTATGGGGTTGAGGTCAGGACTCTGTGCAGGCCAGTCAAGTTCCTCCACACCAAACTCTCTCATCCATGTCTTTATGGACCTTGCTTTGTGCACTGGTGTGCAGTCATGTTGGAACAGGAAGGGGTCATCCCCAAACTGTTCCCACAAAATTGGGAGCATGAAATTGTCCAAAATGCCTTGGTATGAAGCTGAAGCATTAAGAGTTCCTTTCACTGGAACTAAGGGGCCGAGCCCAACCCCTGAAAAACGACACCTGAATTCAGTGATTTGGAGGGATGTCCCAAAACCTTTGGCAATATAGTGTATGTTGGGCCCCATATTAGCCCTATTCAGATTTGATTTGAGATTCATATGGGCTAATTCGGATAGGGAGGGCCTACACATGGAAACCACTGACAAACCCATTTCAGCCCCATACTTAAAGCCCACATGGTGCCCACATTGTAATGTTGGCGGGATAACAACATGAACGACTTGTGGATGCACCACAACATTAAAAGCAAGTATAAATAAGTTATATAAATAGGACACAGTGCTTTATTTGTTACTACAGCGATTATTACCACAATAATTGGCTTTGGGCTCTTGTAGAGCACATTTAAAACACCCTCAGCCATCAAATACAACACAAATAAGTCACAGGCTGCCAATGAGACCCTTTATGAACCCTTAACTATTGTGTATTTGCTTGTCCAGCATGAAAATCAGTGTGGATTTTGCCATTTATTCTCCCAAAAAATGGTCATCCTGACAGAACTCCTGTCGTTTTGTGCAGCACATAATATCGTAACATCCTGTAACCAAATAAATGTTCATTCTCTGATGCATATAGATGTAAATACACATCCCTATGACAAGAGAATAAATAAACAGAGCTCTGTTTAATTTCTCACTCTTTCTTAGTGTATATTTATTATTTGAGTTCAAATAGGGTCGTGTACAGAAGCAAAACAAAAAAAAAATCAACAATAAGAACTTTTCTAAAACTGGACAAGAGAGACAAATGTTTGCAATCCCTTTAACAAATGCATTTGTTGCTACAGTGATCATCACAAATCGGCGAAACATGCAGAATTACAGAGGACGAGGATGATGATGAACATTGAGGTGAATTCACATTCATATGCATATATGATGTAATTGTAGTGATCGCTCTAGCCTGCTGCAGAAATGAGAATTTCTTTCCACAAAGCAGATGATTTAAGTATGCATAATGTGAAGAGCCCCTGAGAAAGAGAAGAATTGGTAACCACCCATTTTAATTAGACATGCAAAAATCACTAACTCTACTGCTAATTCAAGCTTGGGCTTCAATAATAATTATATATTTAGTTAATGCCTGTGTGTATTGGTGTGGACTGATTTAACTGAATTAATGCAAACAAACAAACAAACATTAATAAAACAATCTATGGCAAATAGCTCCAGGCATCATAATCATAACCATAAAATAAGTGATAATATGAAGAACTTCAAGATTGTTCAGCGCTACAGTCATTGTTTCCGATTTCTCCTCGGCGTTCATACGGGAGTCCATGTTAGCTCCGAGCACTCATATCAATAAATACATAAAATATTCAGTGTGTTCTCCTTATCTTTGATAGACCTGCGCATACACACTACAAGCAAGCGCACACATTTCTCAAACACACCATAGTAGAAAAATGATTTGTTTTTCCGCAAGTTCACCAAACCTGTTCGTTGAAGCCCAGTTTGTGAGCCTTTTTTCAAAGGAAATGAACAGTTTGGCCTTCAAAAGGGTTATATATGTAAAGGAATTGAACATTACTCTGGAACTGTGTTATTGTTCATTTAGAAGGTATGTGATATGTTATATTAAAAATAAAGTGGCCCTTTATCAAAAGAGGCACATTTGCTGCAAAAATATTCCCTGCCTACTTTTATTGTTTTTTTTTGAGGCAGCATTAGAAAGTACCCACACACCAATATTGCGTTGTGTAACCGATTATCAGCACATGTCTGTTGCATAGTTTTTGGCTCTAAAACGCAGCATTTCGTCATTGATCGTCGTAAAGATAAACTTCATTCAACTAATTAGAGGTTTAAGAGGTTAGATTGGCTAACTGCAGAGGTACTAAAGAGACCGATATGAAAAGTAGGAGGCAGTGTGAACAGCACAGTTGTATAAGTCGAGGCAAACAGCAGGGCGATTTCAAGTATAAAACCCACAGCACAAACATCACTGCGCTAAAACATACAATAGACTCTGATTCATATTGGGTTTAAATGCAACGTGTACTACAAAGCACACTGCTGTCTGATGTGTTGTGTGTAAAACCTTGACTTGATTTTAATTCGTGCTGAAAAAGAAAACGGACCAAAACGTTCTCCGGATCTTTCAAGTGCATTGAAGCGGATCGTACGGATCCGTATTCTTAAATTCTTAAACCAAGTGTCCTTAATACAAGCTTTTGCCTAAAGGCAGTGTCTGAATGTCAGGCTTTACACCCCAAACCACCAGGGGGCGCTGTCTCAACCACTAGTTATGCTCCACGTTCAACACACCACAAGGCCGGAGAGCATTGTTTATCAGTAAGCTTCGATAGAGGAAGAAAATGTACAAAAACTGGCAAATATTGCCAAGAAACATTGACTAATGATCACCCAAACTGATAACCAAAAGTATTCTAGGCCACTGAGTGAACCAGGGACACCTCCGAAACCTAAAGAAGCCTATTCGGAACGAAGGTTCAGAGAGATATGCTCTCAGGCACTTGAGCAAAACTTATTGAGAAGACTAAAAAGAAAGTGGAATTGACTTAAGAATAATACATATGACGGTGCTAATATAAATCATCGATTTATCATACAAAACACTAATTTATTTTGATATAAGGATTATAGAATTAATTAAAAAAAACACACACAATCATATACATTTGATTAAAAATGATACTGTGCAGTGGATCCAAATCTCTGGGGGAACAAAAGAATCATTAAGGCATTGAGAGAAAGTTTCCAGTTTTGCATTTTGCTCGCATTCTAAACGTTCGCGCAAAGACGCTCGAATCTGCATCGTCTTTTAGTGTTTGTGTAATATTATGGAAGTATGGCACAGGATGGACAGGATCAACATGTCTTAAACAACTGGCTTTTCTACAGCTCCCTGGTTATCCTTAAGACTGGGATCTGCTGCATCTTTGGATTCTGGGGCCTTAGTATCCAATTCATCGAGCTCTTTCGTTTGAAGTTTTTTGGAAGCCTCTGCTGCGGAAACTTCCTGTTCTTTAACTCCATTATCGTCCACCTTCTCTACGGTTTCCTCTCCTTGTTTGCCGTTCTCGGTCTTGGAGGTCTTGTTTTCAGCAGGAGCGGTCTCGCTCTCACTTCCAGAAGAACATCGTAGATCTTCCCCATCCACAGCACTATCGTCTCTTGCTCCATCAGCCTCATCTGTTCCTCGGTCATCTGGGGTTTTCTGGTGAATACGCTGGTGCCTCACCAGGCTGTGTTTTAAAGTGAAGGTCCGGTCACATGTTTGGCACTGATATGGTCTTTCTCCTAAATATATAAAAAAACAAAAACAAAATAAAGTCAAATTCCCCAACACACTATAAATTATACATTATATTTTTACCCTCATTTAGTCTTACCAGTATGTGAACGCATATGTCTGGTCAAGTCTTGCCGGCTCCAAAAACGTTTGCTGCATACACTGCAGATCTTCTTCTTCCTCTTGTCAGGTCTACTTCCTGGTGATTCAAGCTCGGAAGAGCCACCCTCTTCCTCTTCATTTCTCTCCTCTTTCTGTCCCTCCTTTTCCTCTTCCTCAGCACCACTTTCCACAACGCTGCTGTTCTCCTCTTTCTCAGCCTCACCTGTTTCCTTCTCACCTTCCTTTATTGGCGAGGTGCTGGTGTCAATAGATTGACTGGATACCGCTGGCTGATTTCTTCCTTTCCGTTCTCCATCTTCATTCTGGTTGTCCTGCAAATGAATCTTCTGGTGCCGGCTGAGGGTGGCCGCATGCCGGAAGGTCTTTTTGCAGGTACTGCATGTGTGAGGAAATTCCTCTGATGGTGGACCCTCTGGTTCCACTGCAGGTTCTGCAGCCTCTGGCTGCTCCCGCTCAGTTTCTGACATTTTGTGTTCTGTTGGTTTGCTGTCAACATTCATATCCAGGCTCTTGTTGCTCTGAGAGTCATCACTGTTCTCGGTGTTCAAGTGAACATTCTCAACAGATTGTGAGCTTTCTAGATCTTCCATCAACTCGGGTGATTCTGTGGTTATGTCTTTATCCTGCTCTGTCAAGTCCATGTCATTAGTTACGGTTTTGTCCTCTTTTTTAAGATCATCATCATCTACCATGACGGCAGCCTCAGCATCAGAAACACCATCTACAAAAGAAATTAAATGTTAAATGAGCAAAGATGAAGGCTTAAGGATTAGTTGGTACAAATCTTAGACCGGTAACATACCTTCACAAGATTTTTTTAATGTTTTCATTTATCTTAAGGTTTGTTGCAGTCATACCTGTACTTCCCTGTGACCCATCATCAGCCTTGGTTTTTGGGCATGACCCAGTGTTCTGCAGTGTGTTGCGATTGGATACGCCATGCTTACGAAGGAGATGGCGCTCACAGTTGGACTTGGTGGAGAACAATGCATCACACTGAGGACAAGGGAATGGCTTTTGGCCTATGAGAAACATCGTTACAACATTACAATCTGTTTTTATTGCTTTTAATGATCGACATGGGATTAACAAAATTATAACAAGGAGTCACACCAAAGCACAACTGACCTGTATGTGTTAGCATGTGCCTCTGTAAAGAACTGGTCCAAGGGAACACCCGAGGACAGTATGGACATTTCATTTTCTGCACAGAGTTTGAGTAGGCATTCTTCTTCCCTTTGCTTCGTGGGCGAACCTTCTCTTTGTCTTCCTTTCCTTCCTTCTCTTCCTCACTTGCAGACTGTTTCTCCTTTTCTGGCTCCATTTGCCTTAGTTGTAAGTAAGAGCTAAATTTGTTGGCATCAGTAGTGGCCAGCATTTTCTCCACACTTGGTAACTCTCCACTAGACTCCAAGTCAAACCCACTGATGGATGCATGTGTAGGGTCGCATATCTCATCCTTGAACGGCCTTTTCTTGCCTCTCCTCTTTGATGCGTCAAGGGACGGACAACTGAAAGAAGACCCAGAACTTGCAGTACCATTGGAACACTTTTTATCAATTAGTGTTTCACCACCGACCACTCCATCACTTTTCTCAGAGTTTATTCCTGTTGTCAGCAGCACCGGGGCAGCTGAGACGGAGGAGATGATTTGGGCAATGGACGCCAGAGGTGGCATTTCTGAAGTGTTGGAGGCAGCAGCAGGTTTCGGCAACAGTGGCTTTAGGCGTATGGGTGGCTTGGTCATGTCACTTGTCAGCGTAGAGGCAAGGCTAGGCATGGTTGCTGGAAGGGATGTATGGACACCCGATACCTTTCCTATAAACTTGACTGTACTTGGAGAAGAAAGCTCTTTCTTGACCTCTTGGCGATACGATAAGGTTGTATCAACTTGTTCTGTCTTTATTCTCTTTCCTTCCGTATCCTTGCAAAAAGACAGATCAATAGGCTCCATGGAGCAGTCATTTGACAGAGAGGGAGAAGCTGCTTCTAGTTTTATATCACAATGAAGAGTTTTCAAAGTTTTGCTGGAGAAATCCAAGGGCTGGTCTTGAACTGCAGCTTCAGAGAAAGTACATAGATTTTGAATTCCTGACTGAGACTGAGCAGCAGAGTTGGTCCGGACACAAGTAGAAGCTGTGACAGGAACAAGAGTGTTTATATGATCTTCAATTTCCCTCTCTTGGACTTCTGAGTGTTGCTTAAGCAAGTGATGGATACAATTCCTTTTGGCGAGGAAGGCTGCGCCGCACTGGCGACATTCAAATGGTTTCCTCTGACAGCCATTGAGAGTTCTGAGATGAATCTGTAGAGCCCTGTAGGTTTTCAGGTCCTCTCCACAGTAGCGACAGGATGTGTTGCCAGTATTAGCCGAATCCACAAGGTCCTGTGTAGTACCCCCAACTAAACTGCTTGCACTTGAGGATGGGGTAATGTACTCAATGTTTTTCTCAATCTCCTTGCGAGTGTTTTTCATGTGCTTCTTGCGCAAATGACGCTCACAGTTGGCCTTGACTGTAAAAGGGTAGTGACAGAGGCGACAGACATAGGGACGTTCACCGCTGTGTGTTCGTAAATGCCGCATTAATGTGGCATTGTCCGGAGCAGTGTAGGTGCAGATGCTACACTTGTATGGAGAAGCTCCATAGTGATGAGCTCGCATATGAGCCTGGAGGCCTCCTGGGAAGGAGAACACTTGCGTACAGAAGCGGCATGGATATTCAGTCTTTGGGACCTTTTTGCCACCTGAGGTTCTCATATCTTTCTCTTTAACTTGGACCTCTTCTTGCTTAATTTCCCCAGTAGTCATTATTGTTGGCCCTGTGCCATCTCCCACTAGATGCGTGCTCTCCCAATTTGTCGGCGAGGAAGACGTTGAGGAAGATGGGGTATTTGACGACTGTTTGGAAGTAAGAATTTGGGCTGCAGGGGGTGGCAAGCTAGGGCTGATGCAACCTGAAGAGGCTTGCTGGGCACTCATGACTGGTGGAGGTGGCGTGGAGGTTCCCATGCTGGATCGAGGAGTCACCAGTGGCTTGGGTTTGAGAGGAGTAATTTGTTTGGGTTCTGCCTGCAGAGGACCTTCTGCACCTTTTGGAAGGAGTGGCAAAGTCATCTGAGATGGCATAGCAGCAGCCATCTTCAGGATCTGCTGGATGTCAGCAAGTTCCACTCCTGTTTGACTGACAGGCCGGACAACCAAACCACCCTGAAGTGGCTGCAGTGATAGAAGGCTGAGACCATTGCCCTTATTCAAGCCTTGAAGAGAGACAGGATCTAGAAGACAGAGGCCAAGACTACTATTGGTCTCTTGAGGTAGATTTGTTGCAGAGGGCTCAACGCGAATAAAATGAATGCTGTCTATAATTTCTTGTTGTTTCTCCTCCTCAGTCTGCTCAGGCTTAGCAAGTGAAGAATGCTGTAGACCGAGGCACTCCATAAAATCATTCTTCCCATTTAAAGTTACGCTGGCCTCCTGTTGTACTGATTCAACTATGTCTTTGGAATCTCCAGAATCTTTGGCTGTATCTGAAATAGTGTCATTTTCCTGCTTCTGAGGTTCAGCATCATCATCTTTGTGAGAGATTATGTGGAGATCTAGAGAGACTTGGAGAGGAAAGGCCTTGTTGCATACTTCGCAAATAAACCTATGAAATTTGCTCGAGCAACGTCGCAAATTTGTCTCACACCAGACCTGCGCAAGAAATTTCAAAATTACTTTTCAAGAACCAAACCCAATCAGAACCCAATCAAGTAAACATTTTAATCCTTCTAGGTTTCAGTGTATGTTTTGCAAAAATCTGTACCTGTGCGATTTGGGGGAACTTGCTGCAAGAAAAGTCAATGAAGGACAGATCACTGAAGCCCAGAGGTATGGAAGGGTTGCTCTGGATAAATGGTCGTCCGTTGGGATCTGTGGGCAGCTGCTTATGAATAACGGAATTATGACGAAGGAGGCCTCGATGGGTGCGGAAAGTGATACAACACAGGTTACACCTAGCACAAGAGGACCTTGTTAACATTGTTCTACGTATAAACATGCCTGTATGTAAATGTTTTTTTTTTGTACTTACCTGAGAGCAGTGTCAGGATGTGTCTCCATGTGTGACTCCAAACCATATTTACAGATGAATGTCTTGAAGCAGATTGGACAGTGCAACAGGTCTTCTTCACGCTTGGCGGGGCTTTGCTCCCCAGATCCGTGCACTGCAAATAACTAACACAAAAGATTGAGAGGTTTTATTTTGGATTAAAAAAGTAAGATCCAAGCCACCGCAAACAGACTACAAGCCCATTGTACCTTTTTATTGGGTGGTTCATTGGTTTTCTCTCCATCATCCTCTACGCTCAGTTTCCTCTTGCCTGGTTTGCGGCGCTTGATTGGGGAAACAGGACGTGAGGCTGTGACACCGTTTGGGCCCTTGTCATGAATTTTCATGTGCCTATAGAAATCAAAAGGGATGAAATTAAATATTGAAATCAGATGTCTGGCATCCATGAACACTGTACCCGTGTTCTTTTAAGGTTACATGATTTGACTGAAACATGGGAAAAACACTCCAATGATGATGATGATGATGATCAAGTGAAGCCAGATTTTTTTACACAATGTACGCACTGTTTATGTGAGCAATGTAATAAACAATTTAGACCTGTTAGTCACTGACATACTGCTACCTCTGGAGAAATATTCAAGGGTGTAATGGAGTCGTTTCACAGCTTTATATTTGAGCTCACTCAATTATCAAATATTAAATGCAAATTTTCTTCGAGGCTTTGAGGGATTTATAGCTAATGAGCTGATGAGTGTGGAGTTTTGTGAACTGCATGAGCTCGAGGAAATGTACAAGCTGCATGCTGCCAGCAGAGGGCTTTCTCTCCGCGAGGTCAGACCGGAGTGAGTTGAAGGAAAGTGACATTATGACGTGCTGCTACATGTGCTGCCCCCTCCCTACAGCGGTTTGCAGGAACAAACCCACCTTTCAGGTTCCACCAGTGATGTGCCTCATGATGCTTCATGAGCCGAAGCTGTTGGTTAAAAGAACCTGACTTGGTGGTATGTTGGACTGCAGGGTTCCTGAATGCAAATAAGGGTGATAACCAAGCACAGTCCAGATCTCTGAATCATTTCTGTGTTCTTGGGATATATTCAACATGAATTCCACTGGATGACGAAGCTTTCTATTAAACACTTTCATACATAAAGACCAGATTCTTCAGATGAATTAAAATTGCAGTTATCTGAATTCTGACCCATTTTTATCACTTATTTAAAAATAGGAGTTAATTAATGAAAATAATGTGTAAAAAGAGAGGTTCATAAACATGCTTAATTCACTGCAGACTGTAGGTGCACTGGACTAAATAACCCACATCACCTATGAAGGCCATTCCCATCATCCTGAAAGGACAATGCTTAGTCTAACTGAAGAATTTCCATATATCATCCCTTCACATCCAAACTAAGCTGACAAAATACATGCAACAAAAACCGTTTGCACATGTAACTCTTTCTATGCAGGATAACAACCGGAATGCACGTACCCACGTTTTATGGAGTGGAAATTCGAATGGCATTTTGGGCAACATCTAACAGGCATAATGCATGTCTACCTCTGTGAGAGCACACATGCCTGACTGGGAGAGAGAGGATAAATGTCAGCAGGCGCAGCGCTCAGAAGCTTGTTTTACATTCTGCAGCCGGGGATGGATATTAATAGCAGAGTAGACGGAGCGAGGGGCCGTCCATATGTGGACCCAACCCCGACGGCATGAATCCTGTTCCATCTCACATCGCAGCTCTCTGGCCTCACTCACAAACTCGTCACCAAAGAAAGCCAGTGAACGCACTGAGCAAACAATGAACGTACGCCAGAAGAGCGTGGAGTTAAAAGTGTTCCTGGGTTTTAGATGACTTGATGCAGAACTTTCCTCCTGCAACACCAGAACTCTACAGCCAGAGGGTGCTGTGGAGCACAGCAAAAGTTTGGCTTTGTGCAGCCATGTTTTTTGCAATGACAACAGAGTCGATTCGTCCCGTGCTGTCATCGATCACAAAAGCTCACTAAAAAAAGATCACACCTGCTCTCTTTCACAGCACTTCTCTCTCACATCTGGGGAGTAAACATCTTCAACATGGCCTCAAGCATCCAACTATACTCAGTACACCTCTGTACTAGACACCCCCCCTTCCTTCTCATTCTCTCTCTCTCTCTCTCTCTCACACACACTCTCTCTTTCTCTCTCTCTCTCTCAGACTCCTTTTCTTCTCCCACCCCCATCTGGAATGCCTGCATGTCTCAACTGCACAAGGAGGGCCTCTATGCTCATCCCATAGCCGCGCCACCACAAACGAAAACGGGCACAAACACACACACACACACACACGCAAACAGAATTATCTCACACACACAGACACAGAAGCTTGTGCATACACCTCTATCTTAAGGCCCTGGTGCAACACAGCTAAATGGAGTTCACACATCAGCACAGACATCACACAGACCTTTTACTCCTCTGATGCTCCCTCAGTATAGAAGCCACAGTTTTCCAGACACATGCTAACTTTAGAACCGTAAGCTTGATTTCACCTTTTTAAGTTTTTTGAAGTGAAAGTCTATATTCATCAGCGTTTTTTTTGCTTAGCTTAGCTGTTATATTTACCGGCTCATTCTCAGACACTTCTAATGATGTCATTTGCTGTGCATCACATCTGTTTATTTTTGCTACTCTAAACAGCACAGAGCTGTGCAGAAAAAAGAGCAAAGGGCCATCTCGGGCTAAGAGCAAACGTAAAAAGAGCTAATGTTAAGAGTTTTTCAGTCGGTAGGAAAAACCTTATTCTGTAATTTTAGCTAGATGTTCTGTTAAGACTTTATGAGCAGAGTATTTGTACTTATACTTATGAGTATTTATGAGCAGATCTGAATTTAAAGGAAGGACTAATGGGGAAAAAATTAAACCGGTTATATTTTTTCTTAAGATTTGTGCAGTTAAACCCTTTTTAGCCAACTAGTGAGCTAGATTTGTTTCTAATATTTACAACAAACGTGAGACTAAACACTACCAAGACATTTCAAAAATATATATGTGTCACATGCTAGCTAGTTAGTATTAGCATTCGATAGCATTAGCTAGCCATTTTGGTCGATGGTACAGATACAGATAAGCAAGCAATGGTTTAACGTTATAAAATAAAAACTGAATTATGAAAGTGAAAAAAAAAAAAAAAGCCCACACTCTTTCCTGACAGTGCCACATCAAGCATGTTACAGTTCTAGAAACTTCTGAGACCCCCAGTTTGCTCTTCTAAAGACACTGACACTTTTGCATTTATTAAAATGCTCTTAAAAAGATGTTTCAATATTTTGAACAGATTAGCATCGAGTTAGTTGACAATGGTGTTATATAATGTCAGGCAAAATGGCTGAATTTAGGGATGTTCAGTTCAGCGATTAAACACAATTACTGTTATTTTAGCTTTGTTTAGCTTTTCTTACTAACTTATCACCAAATCTGACTGAAATGTTTATATTTTCGACTGTTCAAAAGCTATTTGCTTCACTTTAGCGGCTAGCATGTCGACGACAACAGATTTTGACTGGGAATGATGTCTAAATGCTTTTATTTTATACAGTACACTTGTAATGTTACAGTGGAACCTCTCTCACAACCCGTCAAACACGTTTTTTTGAGTCACATTCCAACCTAATTAGCCGAAACGAGCCCTTTGTGTGCGATTAAAACGTGAACAAAATAACAGAAAATCTAGGATTGGTGCTAGATCTGTACCTGTGCATGTTTCCGTTGGTGGTGAAAGTCTGACCACACACTGAGCATTTATAGGGTCTCTCTCCACTGTGGACCAGCATGTGGCGATCCAGAGAGCTGGCTGAGCTCAGCGCCTTTCCGCAGATGCTGCATGAGTGGTCGCTCCCTCCGATCTCTGTGTTATGCTAAAGGATTGGCCAGGAGATAGAGAGTTATTTTGCAAGTTTTCCAAATTTTATTTTTATGTGCTGATATGAAGAACGAAAAAAAAAAAAAAATCTCCTCGTATCAGCTCATTCATAATATATCATTAATAAAAAAAAAAACAGATTTTTATCCTGTACCTGTCGTATATGCATAGTGAGATAATGCTGCGTCTGGCAGTTCTTATCACACAGCGGGCAGATGAAGGAAGAGCGATCTTTCACTTCCTGTAAGACAGAGGAAAGACACAGCACTCAGACACAACAACAATCAGTTAACCTGCTCTTACGGAAGCGTCAGACCGAGCGGAAAAGGAACACCGAAAGCAAGCATCTTATCAAAGACGAGCAACAGGTGAGCACATACTAGCTCTCTGGGTTACACCATTAAAAGCTAAATTGACACCTGAATGATGTGTGAGGAAGCAGCGCACAACATATCGGTCTATATATTCATGTAGAACTGAGCGATATAATACCCTATATTGCCAAAAGTTTTGGGACGTCTGCCTTTACATGTACATGAATGTAATATGGAGTTGTCCCGCTCTTTGCAGATAGAACAGCTTCAACTCTTCTAGGAAGGAATTCTACAAGGTTTAGGAGTGTGTTTATGGGAATTTTTGACCGTTCCTCCAGAGGCACATTTGCGAGGTCAGGCACTGATGTTGGACGAGAAGGCCTGGCTCGCAGTCTCCGCTCTAATTCATCCCAAAGGTGTTCTATGGGGTTGAGGTCAGGACTCTGTGCAGGACAGTCAAGTTCCTCCACACCAAACTCGCTCATCCATGTCTTTATGGAGCTTGCTTTGTGCACTGGTGTGCAGTCATGTTGGAACAGGAAGGGGTCATCCCCAAACTGTTCCCACAAAGTTGGGAGCATGAAATTGTCCAAAATGTCTTGGTATGAAGCTGAAGCATTAAGAGTTCCTTTCACTGGAACTAAGGGGCCGAGCCCAACCCCTGAATTCAATAATTTGGAGGGGTGTCCCAAAACTTTTGCCAATACAGTGTATCATATTTAAATACAAAAGTATATCAGAATTTTTATGAGATTGAAAACAGCTTGATATTTCTCTGCTACAGTGAAAACATCAAGTATGTGCCACATTTAAAAGGCCGTGAATTCAACTATGCTTTAAATTTTGTATAAAAAAACCCAATATTGACAATAAAAGTGTCTTCGATCATGTGAAAATGTTCCGAACAGAACATTCAGGCTTTGTGGTTTTCTTGGCAACATGACAAGCTGCATGTGGGTGGTTTATTATTAGCATATTAGCTTTGAGAGAGAGAGAGAGAGAGAGATAGAGAGAGAGAAGCTAGTGAGGGAATGTACGTTTATAGCTGCTATAATGTACATTAGAATGGATGGGAAAAAAAAAGCACAAAAAGTCGTTCTCAAATGCAGTGGTTCCCAACCTGCGGGGTCGTTGAGCTCACTCTAGTTTTAGGGTTACAAGATTTTTTTAATGTTATATTATTATAACTTGACTAATAATTCAATTTGTATTGAATAAGCGCCAAAGAGAAGCGATAAATGTATGCGCTAAAAAGAAAAGGATTTATTTGGACAGTTACTTTGAATTTGGTTTTATTGAAGCAATGGACAAGGTGAGAATTGAGTGTGTAATCTATGGTGAGAGACGTATATATAATTAAAATATGGAAATAGAATTGATTTGGTAGTATTATTGTTCCTAAATTAATTGACGAATATATTTAGTTTTTACAAGTTTTTAGGGTAATAATACATACAATAATACATTAATACTTTGATTATTTAATATTCAGATTAATAGATTTTAATTTGCTCCTGTTCATCGTTTTTTAAAAAAAAAATAATCTGTCCTCCTGAACAATTGCATGTTTTAGTTACACATTGTAAGGTAAAGATTAAAATATTTATATTTGTTTGATAACACGATTTCTCTGATTAATTGATATTTACGTTTAACAAATTAGAATTTGCTTCTGTTATTTCTTCATCAGTTAAAGACATAAATGGAACATGCTGGAAAGGGGAAAAAAATGGTTATGAATAATTGCATGTTGTAGCTAATTGGTTTCATTATTAAAAATGTAACTGACTGCGTCACTAAATGAAATGCAACTGCTAGTGCGTTTGTTGGTGTGGTGGTGGGGTGGGGTAGGGGTATGGGGGGAATGTTAAAATAGGGGTCTCCTGAAAAAAAGGTTGGGAACCACTGCTCCAATGAATATGAGCTTCTAATCATTGGCAAATATTGGCTAGATGAATAAAATTCTTTAGACAAACAAAAGTTTTTTTTTTTTTTTCCATTTGCAACATTTGGCAGAGCGACTTACACTTTTATCTCATTTTATACAACTGAGCATAAGGGCCTTGCTCAAGGGCCCGGCGGTGGATGCTTGTTGGACCTGGGATTCGAACTCATGACCTTCTGATCAGTATTCCAACACCTTAACCACTAATAATAACAATGTTCCTGTGTTTAATGCCTTACTTGTTTACTACATATATTTAAATTGAATAGTGCTGAGGTCTAGCACCGTTTTTATTGTTGATGCTCTTGTAGTGACCTGACGACGGACACATTTGCGATAATGTTGTTGTCTTACTGGCAACGTCTGATGAAGGAGAATGGCAAAATTGCCTAAATATTGGCCTTAAATGACTTTCAGTTTTCACAGAACAGGTCTTCAGCAGCGTTCCTCTTAAAGCCAAGTGTTGAGAGAAAGCTCAGCTCAGCTCAGCTCCGCTCCTGGTGTGAAACGTGAGAGGTGAAACACAGCCGGGGTGCAGGCAGGCAGGCGGGCAGCAGAGGACCGTCCTGATAAAGCCACTGTGTTTTATGGAAGGACTTCGCACACCACAAGTGGCCTCTGCATGTGTCCTGAAGAAGGCAGCAGCTCCAGCTGGCAGCGAGTATCAAGAACATGTGGGACAGGCAGCTAAACGCATGGAAACACACTCAGCGCTGCTGAATGAAGGCTGGAGGGGGTTGAAACACCTGTTTTTTTTCTCCACAGAGAAGCGTTTCAGCCTCTTAATGGGAGGCGCAAGACGCGCTTGGCCGCTGACAAAGGGGGAATTGAGAGGGGACCATTTGCTGCCGTTCGTTTCAGCCGTGCAAACTCCTGCCCTGAGCAGCACCTCTGGGGTGACTTAATGCCAAGAAAACACATGGGCCGCTCGACATGCTTCTTACTAAGCCTGGTTATCTCTCACTGAACACGTGCTTTACTCGTCATTTGTTTAGGTGAGGACGTTACACCACATGACATTATTGTCGATTTTCGAGGTAAAACGAACGACTCCCCCCCCCCCCCATCACCCAGTATACAGCAACAATGCATTCAAATTAAGCAGACATTATTTTCGTGTGTTTTCTTCTTTCCATTTCAAAAATCAACCAAATATGTGCTTTTACTAGGGGTGCACAAACTTTTGCATACAACTATAAAAACATCATTAGCTCCATTAGTGACGTGAAAAGCAGACGGTAATTTGGACTAGACTTAGACTATTTTGAGTTTTTTGTAAAAGCTTTTTGTTTAGAGTTTCAATATTTGTTAAAGACTGATAAATAAATCGCTTCTACACACACACACACACACACACACACACACACACACACAGATTTAAAAATACAAACAAATAAAAAAAGATCACCAAAACAAGTGTGTTTGAGATGAAAAGACAATAAACAAAACAAACAAAAAAAAACAACAAATGAATAAAATTCACCAAACAAAAGTGTTTGAGATGAAGAAAGTAAACAAGTAAACAAAAACAGACAACTGAATACAATTCAGAAAACAAAAGCGTCTGAAATGAAAGGCAGTAAACTAATAAATAAATAATAAAATTCACAAGTGTTTGAAAACAAAAAAAATAAAATCGGTCAGTTAAACAAAATTAACAAATAATTGACAAATAAACAAAACAAAAAATTTTTTATAAAATAAGCAATTAGCCTATCTAGAAATCGACATACGACTCCAAACACAAAATGAATAAAAAATTTTAATAAGAATTTTTTTTTTTTTAATGTATTTTCTTATAAAGTTGTAATAAAACCCAGAAAAAGACGAAACAGCAGCGAGACAGTTTTGATTCATTTCTGAGCGAACAGTTACCTGATGCATTGTTGTTGCTTGTGAGTGTTAAGTGCAGTAGATGTTTTTGAAGACCCGGCAGATTTACACACAGATTCCTAAAACCTCAGTCGTACCTGGTTCCTCCTGCCGGTGCGGTTGGCAGAGGGAGATTTGCCGGGGGTTTTAGGAGACGGGTTCAAGGCAGCGTCCTCAGCGTCGCCGTTCATTTGGCCAGTGTTTGTTTCAGTACGTGTTGTCGAGTTGGCACAGGACTCTCCGTCTTCCTCTCCGTCATCTTCATCCTTCTGCTCAGCTCCGTCCTTCTCTCGCTCTTCATCAGTTCCGTTCTCTTTTCCCGCCGCTCCGGGGCGGTCCGGGTCACCCTGCGGCCTCTCTGTGAATCATGAACATTAAGCGTCGGAATATAATTGAATTAAGCGCTTCGTATCGACCCATGAAAAAGAGCGAGGCAATCTTTGACGTCGTACCTTCCATCGGTGTGGAAATCTCCTCTTGCTGCTGAGAGGCTTTGCCATCTTCAACACACTTCTTCTCAGGTAAGGCACTCTCCATGGCTGAAAGAAACAAAGAACACAAAATATATAAATCCATCACATCATCTACAGACAAGAAAAAATCAGTAAAAATGATCAAAAACAGAAAGAAAGAAGGTAGAAATAAGGGACGGCGGCCATCATTTTAACAGCAGTCCTTTCTGACCTCGGATGTGCTTTTGTCTACAATGTCTACAATAAAAATAAATAAATGTAAATTTAATAAAATAACATTTAAATTACTTAAATAAATAAATAAATAAATAAAATGTAGTTTTAAATCATTACAGAATATAACTTCGCATAAAATAACCGATTATCACAAAAGGTTTTAATTTTAATTAGATTTGTTTTACATGCAATGATCAAAGTAAGAAAGAAAGGAAGGTAGGAAAAAGGAACGGCGGCCATTATTTTAACAGCAGGTGATGCATCCTTCCTGACCTAGGACACGTTTTTGTCTACAATGCCATTTCAAGCCGACCTCTGACCTTTCAGGCAAGAGGTCACGGTCCAAAGAGACATTTCTGCACATCCAAAAAAAGGTTCGAGAGATCATTCAGGTTGTGTACAAGTTTCTATTACATTTATGTGTGTGTTGCAGAAACTTTCACTTCATTCATTCATTCAATTGGAAATTTCAATTACATTTTTATTACACACATAAGGAGTAGGATTTCAAGACATTATTATTTATTTTCCTGGGAAACCTTTGAAGTTTTATACAGATCTCTACAGATAGAACGTAACCGACTTTTTCCCCCTGCGTGTACAACAACTATTTGTTTATTTTAATCATTTGCCATTGTGAAAAATAATATTTTGCTCATTTTAAAATAAATAATTTTCACATACGCAAGGTAAAAACTGACCTCATCAAAGTGAAATAAAAAGACAAGTGATAACCAGGGGGTTTGATTTTATATTTCGATTTATTTATATGATTTTATTCGAGTCAGCGTTAAAGTTATCTTTGCAGCTTTCTTTACTTATTTCTGTGAATTTATTATTTATACCACAAAACGACTGTTAACTGTTAAAATTTTTTAAAATAAATAAATAAAAAAATTAAAAAATAAAATGTAGTTTGAAATCTTATTTTATTAAATTTACATTTAAATAATGGCTGAATATATCTCATGAAATAACCAGTTAATCCCACATGGTTATAATTCTAATTATAATAATTTAACATGCATTAAAAAAAAAAAAAAAAAAAAAAAAAAAAAAAAAAAAAAAAAAAAAAAAAACATGAACAGCCAGAACGCAAATTTGGAGAAGCCATGGGAGTGTGATGAGAAAAAAATGAACTTTTAAGAAGCAAACTTGAGCTTTAAAAGATCCCAAGCTTCTCCTTCCTCGAACATGGTTGGGGGGGTGATTAAAGGAAGAGGAGCACGAATGAGAGCAATGTAAAGATACAGGAATCATCTGTTGGAATAATCCAGTGCAAAACCTGTTGTGACAAATGAGTCGATTCTGACACGCTGCTGAACAGCAACCTTCCGATTACGTTCGTATTTCTGTGGAACTCGTCTTTCTGACGGTTAGAGCCGTGTTGATCTTGGCAAGATTTACGACTTAAAGCCAAACTGTGTTAAGGTTTATCTTTATATAGAACTGAGCTGTTTTGTTAATCATTTGCGTCTCCACATGCTTCAGGGTGATGGTCTGAAAGACAGAAGCATCAGGAGATCCCCTAAACAGGCACTTGCTCAACTCAGCAGCCGAGCACCTCAGGAAAGCGTTTTTATCTCTCAACTTCCTCTTATAGCACATGCCATAAGAGTGTGTGTGTGTGTGTGTGTTAGTGTTCACGCTGCCAAATAGCAGACTAGCTAGCAGACCGAGCATCCACAACAGAGTGAAAGAAGACAGTGTGGATTTCAGCGAGACGCAGAACCTGCTCCTCAACTTATGAGATATTGGTTTTGAGACTAAACAGTGGCAGAAAAAAAAAACCCTGGAGGGAAAAAAAACAAACAAAAAAAGACTTGCTAAAGTAGCAGTGCAGGGATCCGCATGAGTAATATGATTTAGGGCTTTATGTGAGAAATTATTCCAGATCTTGCATGATAAAAAAGTCATTAAAAAAAAAAAAAAAAAATGCAAAATTAAAATAAAAAGAAAATTGGGGTTTGTCTTTTTGTAGTAAAAAAACCTAAAGCTCCCCCCCCCCCCAATAGTAAAGAAGTAAATACTTTTTAATGTTCAAATGCCTGGAATGAAATAAAGGCCTGAATATATAAAGAATATTTAAAAAAACCCCAAAAAAAACCCCCAAGAGAACCAAAAATACCTACATATAATCATATAGGTTCTAAACGTTGAACATTAACAATCAGTTACTTTGCTCCGCCCCTATCCCCGCCCACCCCCAGGTGTAACTTTACAGCCGGTCTGCTACATTTATTATTTTTCTTGTATAAAATTACATCCTTAAACTGTCTGCTGCCTTGGTTTATGTATTTGTTGACTGTTTAAATCACCAAACACACAAATCAAAAGATCAACAGCTATGTTATTACGTTTCCGAACTTGTATAATAAGCACAAAAAATAAAAAAAATTAAATTTAGTTTCCAAATATCCATCTACAAGGATATGCGATCATCTTGTAAGAATACATAAGACAATATAAATAAATCGGAGCCACTGTGGGAGAATGTGTTCGTTTGGCCATATCTGAAAAAGTAAAAAGTGCTTGGGCCCCGTGGATCGCTGCTGGCGACAAAATCATTAATAAGTATATTTAAAAATTGATAGAGTCGAGATTGACTCATCTTATTCAACTGAAATCATCACCGATATCTCGTGTAGAAATTGTACAATGTAATCTGTTTAAAGAAAAGCTGACACTTTACTTTTCTATCTTACACAATCACCAGACTTCTCAGCTGAAGCATTTTAACCAGCTAAGACGGGTATCTAGCACTTATTTATGTACAATTTCCCCAAGATTATGTTGTTATGGAGAAGAGATTAGTCTCTTGGGTCGTGCTGCCAAAACTTATTTTGATTGATCGCAGCACAGGAATCAAACCAGCACGAGAAACCACTGCACACTAGCTGGCTGTGACTTTAAAAACACAGTTTGAGTCTTTAAGTGCTGCAGATCGATCATTATAAGTGAAACAACATGCTAACTTTTTATTTAGTCAGATCTGCTTCTTTGAATTGCTGCCCTTCATCTTGTTTGGTGGTTTCTTTTCTGAGATTTGAGGAAGTCTGCTTGAGAAAATGCTCAGCTCAGAAAAAAAAAAAAAAAAGAAAAAAAGAAAAAGAAACCGTGTTGCGTCGAAGCATCTCGAGCCATCAACAGCCTGCGCTGTGTTGCCTAGAACGAAAAACAGTAAAGGCAAAGGACTGCAGCAGCTGCAGGAGACTGATACTAACAGCCAGAGCGAGAGAAAGAGGGGGCCCATCCCAGAGAGAGGAGGGTGGGGCCATTGAGTAAGAGAGACGTTAGAGAGATGAAGCACTCCTATGAGGAAAGAGACAGAGTTAAAGAGAGAGAAAATAAAGGCTGAGGAAGAGAGAGACAGCGGGCAGAGAGACGACTGGAGGACAGACGGGAAAGGAGACGCGAATACACGGAGGGGCCGGGCCGTCTGAGTCTCGCTGAGTGAAATCGGCTCGCAGGCTGGAGAGGGGAACAGTAGGGGGGTTGGGCTGAGAGTCAAAAGCAGGAAGTGGCTTAGAGAGCAGTAAAGGGAAGACTGCTGCTGCTGCTTCTCTCTCTCTCTCTCTCTCTCTGCTCCTGTGTGCACATGCTACACAGAAGGCTATGATTATCTCCGAGTCCCCTCCCCACCATCAATCATCCTCGATTTAGAATAAAAGAAAACAAATAGTCAACTACACTACATGCCTATTTTTTAAACATGTGCTGCTGCTGCCCCGCCCTTATCCATTACTCCACATTAACACAAAAGGCTGTGACTCGACAAGCAAACTAACAAATCGTTCATGAAAACATTTCCCAAAACCTGGACTGTGTCCAATTTCTGCTAACCAATAGAAAATCCACAAGGCATCTTTTGCATACTTTTCCCCCCCCAAACTTGGAGCCACCTGTCTTGAATCTTTGATACGTGTGAAAACTCATCCTGTTAAACTCGGCTTCGCTAAAGTGTGATGGAAGCTACGCACTCCCGGGGATGCATACCGAGTAACGTCATCAGTTTTGTCTCGTCATGCTACTTCCTGTTTCAAGTATGGTGATGGTGTTGAAAGCGTTGCTATGGCCAGAGGAAGAGATGAAGCACCTTACCGAGTTCTAAACTTTTTCTGGCTGGCACAAAAAGTATGAAATCCGCCATTAATGTGCTAAATTACTAGCTCTGCGAGTGAAAAGAGCAAAAAAGATGTAGAGAAGTATGGTGCAGCAATACTGACTACCCAGGATGCACTGGAGAGACAATGGGAGATATGAGGGAGGAACCAGGCTCCTATTTTGTTTTGCGTGATGAAAAGATGAAAAAGGAGGGTGGATAAAGGTTCGGAAGGATATGCTACTTGTTTCAGAAAGGATGGCTGTAGTGTTGTAAATGCACGCTGCTTAACACATACACACCCACATCTGTGAGTCAGCAAGAAGAGGAAAAAATAATTCTTGAAACTCCCCTTGGAGCTGGAAAAAAAACTGTGCATATCAAACACAATACCTGCATCGTTCCTCCCCAGCCTCTTATTTTCTACTAAATGTTTTTGAGCAACACAAAGGAATGGAAAGCCTCTCTCTCTCTCTCTCTCTCCCGGTAGAGTAGGGAACTCATGCATTTCCTGTTTGGTGTGGTGGCTGGGAAGGCCTGCGGAATGCCTGAGCCATTCTCCTCCTTCCTTTCCTCTAAACCCCCCTCCATCACTGCTGTTGTGATCTCGGCCTCCTTCTCACACGCCACACCGTTCACACCCCGATGCCTCCATACGGTCTCTCTCGAAGACGACACGAAGGGGTGATGCTTGAGCGCTGCGAACTCGCACAGACTCATCTGATCGTGCTACTTGTGTGCTTCATCCTTTATCAGAAGAACTGAATGCCATTCAAAAGGCCTGAAGCTTTGCTTGCAGTGCTGAGAGCTGGGAGTGGTCTGGAATGCATAGCTGCCAAAGTATGCACACACACACACACACACACAGACACACACACAGACACACACAGATCACCAGCAGATTGAGCAACACCTCTTCAACATCATCCTCTGTACCTTTGCAATTTTCGATGACAGCAGATCCAAAGCAGTGCATGCGATATATTTTATTTAAAACCGAGGCTCACTTCAGGCAGTAGTGTCAGATGTTTCTGGCAAGCTCCTATTCTGAGATCAGGGCCAGACACGTCAGAACCACACACACACTCATTATCCTCATCATTATATTAAATACTCTCAAACCAGCCATGCAACATCGCCTAAGAAATAAAATGCACTTACGAGTTCAACCAGCACTACTAACAATAACGAAAGATGAAATGCAATTTGTTTTTCTTTATCCTAGTCAGCAGCCGAGTGAATCTGGAGCCCATCTTGGGACACAGTGTGTGCAAGATAGGAAAACACTTTGAACTGGAAAACCATTCATTACAGACAAGTCCAACAAGTCCATTACAGAGGGACAATTTAGAGTAACTAATCTGCCTAGCGGTGTGATTTTAGAGGGTTGAGAAGACATCGAAAAAACCCTGGGACATCCATGCAGGTGCAAGGAGAAGATGCAGAACTTCACACAGACAGAAACCCAAGATAGAAGTAGATGTGAGAATATGGCTCATGCGATCCAGTACTAATAAAGCATTTCTGGATAATATTGGTCCAGAGCCGAGAGCGATAAAATGGTTTAAAATGTTAGTGCTTCCTGTTCCATTGGCTTTGTTGAATGGGTTTTTGATTAAAATGCCTGAAATCTGCAATCACGTCTGTGGCTGGCACACGTTCAAGATATTTTCACGTTTTAGTCTACAACGTAAAATACTAGTAATATCAGTAATACCCCCCTTGGGATTTTTCAGCTTTTACACGTTCTGAAAAAGGATGGTTTTGATATGAACAAGTGATTCTCAGGGACGTTAAACGTCATCACACTGAACAGGAAACTCATCTACTGCAGCCTTGTTGTGTTTCTACTAATTACTAATACATGCTCTTGCAAATTTCCAGCTCCAAATATATAAATATATGTAGATCGAAAGAAAGAGTTTGCCAGAAGCTTAGTGGTGGTGACGTTGAGGTCATGTGACTGTTAATTTTCGCTTTGTTTTCTCCTGGTGATTGTGTTTAGGATTCAAAAAACAAAATCATGTACAGTGTTGTGTTCGTTTCTTGATGAACAAACTCATTAAATTATGTCAAAATTGTGCAAAAAGCAAACTTTTATTGGTCACAGAGCTTTAATTATTTTTTTAGATATCTCTAATAACATAATATTAAAATTATCCCCCAATCGTTTGGTAATAAAAGCGTTTTCTGAGTGACTGAAGTTAATAAAGGCTTATTGACACAGTTACTAGGTAACGGCTAGACAAGTCAAGGGTACATCTTTTGTATTTCTCTTTTCACCTGGAAACAGAAGCATCTTTAAAATAATTTCTCTTAGATAATAAAGACCTTGAGAACGTGCTATTTTACAGGTACACCACACTTAAAAGATAAAGGATGGGTCTTGATGGTACCATTGAAGCAACAAGGAAAAGGAATTTGGTATCTTGTCCTCTCTTGTGATGACGAGGTTGAGGGGTCGTCTGAGAAGGCTACAAGATGGGGAGTGACATCATCTCCGAGCGCCAAGGTTTTGTTTGAAGGTAACAGGAGAACGAGCGTGCTCTTATTCTGCTCGCTAAGATGGTAAACTGACACTTCCTGCCACATCAAGGCCAGGTGGGTTTCCAGCACCAACACCAACAACGATACTTAGATGGACCTCTATGACTCGACGTACAACAGAATCACACTGGTCATTTACACCATTACATGAGCGCAAAGTGATACGGAGGGATAAAGGGATAAAGAAAGGATGGACGGATGGGAAGAGAGCCGTGCACCCAAGCAAATGGACAGGATTAGGGGATTAGGAATGAGCAAAAGATGTCAATCCCGACTTCATACCTGCCTGAGGAATAAATGTTTCCCTTCTGGTTGACAAGCGGCGGCACATTATAATGAACACTTTTCAGCAGGGAAAAAACATAACCTCACACAATTTCACAACTTGTTTACACACTTCTGGATGAAACCAGGCTCTTGCAAGAAGCCTCAGGATCACCTGCTCCTGCATCCAAGAGTGAGTGGCACGGGCAAGTGTTGGCACGACCGGCTATCACGTTCTGCTGGCTCCACAGGCCGTGCAGCTCCTGGATCGGTTTCAGCACAGTGGAGATGAGGAAGGAGGGGTGGGGAGTGTGGGAGGTGGAGGTTTGCTAAAGGTGGGGGCTGCTGCAGCACATGCGAAGGGAAGGATTCACAGAAAGGAGAACCTTGGAAGGGGATTCAGGCTGAACTGGTTTGACAGCTCGTCCCTCTAATCTCCTCACCTCATCTCTCCTTCCATTTAATACCATCTCCCCCCTCCTCCTGCTTTTGGTACGTCCTCGTTAAGCGATAGGACGCGTTTATTCTGTAGAAACACAACTGTTGCTTCATTCATAAGTAATAGAGTAGATGCTAGTATCTTAATAGCGTCTTAATATAGTTTTCATAAGATGCAAATGAGGCAAAAAAGAAGCTCTATAATAAACATCATTTCTGAACAATGTAGAACAAACACTTTTTGGATTACTATGTGCAACACTTTCTTTGTGTTAGCCTTTAGTTTACATTTCTGGCCCTGAAATAGGCTTTAACTCAACCAAAAACATAAACACATAGCTGCATACACGCACGCTGCAATCTGCCCCCTTTCCCTGGAAAGTAACACACAAGGCATGTAAAAGTTTCAGAAGAGTTGCTGGGCTCAAGAATATCACACATCCCTGGTTTTCCGTTCTGCTTCATCCTTCTCTTGCATCTTGTGCTTCATCACTTTAAGTAGTGTTCCTCTCATTTCCTGCTCTTCGCAGCCTCCCGGCCTCCTGCCCGAGCAGCACTGAACCCCTCATTGAGTAAAATGTGTGAGTCAGTGTTCTGAACCCCTCGACTACACAAACACGCCGTGGGCTGGCCGCTCTGTTGCATTAATCAGAGTGTGTGGATACATAAACCCCACGGTTCACGGGAATACACCGAACTCATTTAGGACTGAATAGACAGAACTGCAAGGGTAGGGAGAAAGAGAAGCAGAAAAAAAAGAGAGAAGGAAACAAACCCAAATAGAGAAGCGAGAAGCAAGAGAGCGAGTGAATACAAGCAAGTGTGTTTGCATACTGGGTGGACCATCCCTAAGGGGTTAACAGAGAACAGCAGGGGAGAGGAGGAGGAGTGAGAGAACGAGAGAGAGAGAGAGAGAGAGGGGAGGGGAGCGGAGCATAGAGAAGCGGCACTCAGCTGTCATTTCTAACAGGTGGCCTTGACGCGACCTTTGGCTTTCTTTTGCATACGGCATACATGTTGGTTCAGGCAGCACTGCCGGGAGCTCCAGGTTAAAGGGAAGGGGGTGGATGGATGTCAGGATGGATGGATAGATGGATGGATGGGAAGGTGGGGTTTAGTGTCGCTGAGACTGACAGTCAGCATCCTTCATCTTTTGAGTACAGGCCTAGCAGAAGGATAAGTGTCTTATAATCAGCTTAAAATGCAAAGCAGAGACACGACTGAGAAGCACACACCTGAATCGCGCTCTCGCACACACATACACACTCCACACTCGCACAGACGCCTATGTGACTGCCTTCTCGCAGCTGCCGTCCGGAGCAGAACCTCACGTTGCACCATAACCCCTGCTGAACTCTTACTCATTTCCAGCACTGTGCATTCCAGGCTATTTAAAAACCCAGGCCCGGTGCACACTTTCCCCAGCATACACTCCTGATCATTATTTTATCGTTATTACCCCTGGATCTCTCTCTCTTCATAAACACAGATCCAATTACAGACATTTTGACCCTTGGCCAGGAAGCAACAAAAAGTGACAGGTGACCGCCAGTTTTCAGTGCATGTGTTCGGCACAGAGCCACGATTTCACCGACGGAGTCAAAGCTAAAAGCGACATCCTAACAGAGATATTCTCAGCTGTACGACACTTTAACGTGACCAATACAAACGTTTCCTCGGACCAATCCTGTCTCGAGCTCACGTGGGCTGACGTCTCTTCGATTTCTTCCTCTCAACCAGTATAATTAGCCCCTGTTATCATAATTAGCACAAAAATGAACTTATAGCCATGGTTTCATATATCACCTCTGATAAAAACGTGTATAGAGACATGGTGGGGAAAAAAAAAAAGCTTGGCAGGAAGTAGCAGCGTAGCAGATAATTGGTGCCTGTGGTGAGTGTACACAGCACTCACCACAGTTAGCTCTCTTTGCTAATCTTAAAACTAGCATAGCATAAAACTAGTTTGAAACGTTTTTGTTTGATTTACAGAAAACGCGTATAAATCGTAGAAAAGGCTGTAGGTTCAACATACTGTTCTTTCTAATTCTGCTCATCAAAAAACAAAACAAAAAAACAAACAAAAAACAAACAAACACCCCCACAAGTGACGAGAGTTTCACTCTCTACAAGCCCACGAGAGACGAACTACAAGCGAGAGGAGAGATTTGTTGCTTGCTAGTGTGAACGCAGGGTAAAGCTTGAGGTACAGCATCACAGACAGCTACTGTCTCAGGTCCAGACAATACTTCAAAAAAAGCAGAGCTGAAGTAGGTCAGAAAGTGTCTGGCAGTGGCGAGTGTGTGTGTTTCTGCTGAGTCTCTACTGTAGATCTCACAGTCTCCCACATACACATACACACACTCCTCTCTCACAGTCTGTATTTCTGTCAGTCGCTCTTATTTCACTTCTCGCTCCCTTCCCCCGCCCCTCGATCTCACTGTTTTATCTTTATCTCCTGAGGTAAACCTTCCGTCAGTCCCATTTAGCTGCCGTCTCTCTCGCTCTCTCCCTTTCACACACACATACAGCATTGATACAACAGTTCTGACTCTCTTGTGTACAAATAAAGTGTACAGACAGATAGACAGAGACCATAGCATCATGACAAAGTGTTAGCTTTGCTTGAGGGGCGGAAAAAAGGCATTTTAAAGGACGATAGTAACTTGTTAAACTGTCCTGTAAATCAAATGAACTACCAGATGAAAATAATTACAAACTAAATAAGGACGTCTGCAGTACATCATGTCGAGCGTCTACATCGGAGAGAGAGAGACTACTAACGAACGTACTCAAAGAACGTTTGCTTGGAGAATATTGAACTAACTTTTACTAAATACTATTGTGGGTTTCCTTCAGGTTCTTGTTTGCAGGAGAAACTGTGACTCCAAATTGCCCCCAAGTGTGAATGAGTGTGTGAAAATGTGTGTGTGTGTGATGAAGCGGTGGTGTCTCATCCTGGGTGTATTCATGATCTCATACCTCTCAGTGTT
Organism: Hemibagrus guttatus; assembly: GCA_033459395.1. Taxonomy (NCBI): domain Eukaryota; kingdom Metazoa; phylum Chordata; class Actinopteri; order Siluriformes; family Bagridae; genus Hemibagrus; species Hemibagrus guttatus. Next base: position 17,436,680 of record JAUCMX010000022.1, on the reverse strand, counting down.
CCTGTGATAGAGCCACTACAACCTTGACTAGGATCTTACTAAAAACGAGTTAATGATTAAAATGTTTCCATGCCCTTGGAACGATCACATCAACAATGTGCTAATCATTAGAGGACTTTTTAAATGCTTTTAAAATTCCAAACATGTAGCCACAAAAGTTAGGTGCTAAGCTTGCTAGCTAACTAACTTATTGTGCTGAATTCTGTTTGTCTACTCAAACGAACTGCTCAGAAGACAAAATAGAAATGAAAACTAGAAACCGGATAACAAAAGCTAAGCTAGTTTGCTAGCAGTTAACTATCAGGCTAGCTAATCAAGTTAGCATTTAAGATGAACAAGATATATAAGCATATATAAATCAAGCCTAAATGTGATGAGGGCTAAAAAAAAATATGTATCTTTAGATGTGTAAACTCATGTATGAACAGTTGACTAGCCAGCTAGCTACTGCGCTTGGGATTGTAGCGTTGCTAATTTGCATATCATGCATATTCATAGATTCTGGATAAATAAAGATTTTCCCAGGCCATTTTAGTTTCTTGGCTTTATAAACTTTAATATTTAAATACACAACTTTAACGGTAACATTCAGTTTTTTGGCGAGACTTTTTTCCCTACCAAAAAAGTGAAAACGTTCACTTCAGCCTTAAACACGCAATACAGTGTGAAGAAAAGAATCAGGCTTTTTCCTCTCGGCTCAGCTCTGCAGCAGAGGCGGCTTTTGATCAAAGTACACGCCACGTCACTGATCAGAAACTACCACAGAACCAAACCGTCCCATTCAATGAATACAAAGAAGCTCCGCCCACCGGCCAGTATGGGAGATGCTGTGTGAGCGACTCAGCCACAGTGTGATCAGGTGACTCTTCCTGGCCTATAGGAGTGTGTGTAACCAGCTAAAGCCTGGAATGAGTGAGAGATCTTTAGCCTTCTCACACATGCTGTATAAAAACCCACAGCTTTCATCCAGACAGTCAGCTTTCTAATAAAGTGTGTGCTGTAAAAAAAAAAGAAAAAAAGAAAAAAAAAAAAGGGGGTTCTTCACCTAAGCATCAGTCTGTAGCTTCTCTGGCTTGTATTAGGAGTGCTTTAATTAAATCTCATCATTCTCCCACATTCTAACATGTGAAATCTATTACAGACGCTCATATCACGGCAGGTCGAAGTGCTGATAGATGGCAGCAGCTTTCCACAGCCGTTCTGTGAGACCAGAGTCCGTAGGAAATCTTTAAAGTTTCAAACATTCCTAATCTTGTGCACTTTGGCCTGTCGGACGTGCTGATGAGATTTAGAGCAATTTATTCGACACACACAGCTTCAGCCAGTTCACACAGTGCTGGATGGTGTAATTGTGATTACTTTGACGATGCAGTAGGAGTGCTCGGTGCTAGCCTAACAGCTTTATGAAAGAAAACTGAATGTAAAACTTTACATCCTAATGGAAACGTCACTATAGCTCATTTAAAAAATAAATTTATCTAAATTTATCGTGTGTGTGTGGAAGTATGGCAGTGCTTCACCTCCGTTGCATGTGCATGGTTTACTCGGTTCTGCCAGGCCACAACAGGTCGAAGGGTGAGGAGGATTTTGCACCAACCAACCACACAAGTGTTCATAAATAAATTCGGGCAGAAATACTTATTTATCCTGTGGTGAAATAATGAATATTAATGAGAGCATAATTTAGACTTTTCTAATTCTGTCCTTTTCCTGTGGTATTTAACCTGATGTTACACTTTTAATGCAATCAAGGAGTCACAAAGCCATCCAGATACCCAACATTGTACATAGAAATGCTTTCTATTCACTTTATACGCTCACTACATAAGTGATTATAACGCCATCATATCGACTATATAGTGAATTTAAACTCCACATCCGAAACGGCTTTCTACTCTCACTACATAGATCATTATAATACCGTCATAGTACTAACAAAAGCTCAGTTTTAAACAGCTTTCTATTCACTATATTCACCGACTACATAGGTGATTATAATGGCATCATATCAACATCATCATGAATTCAAATTCCTCATCCTAAACAGCTTTGTACTACACATGCTGACTACATAGGGCATTATAATATGATGTACACTACATTATAATACTGTCATATAACTGAACAGAAGGGCCAAATCCGAAACAGCTTTCTATTCACTATGTATGCTCACTACATAGGTGATTATAATGCTACTGCAGAACAAATGTAGTGTACATGTACTTCTAGAAAAAGTAGTTGAGATTCAGCCATACACGGTGTAAAATATCTTAAACAGTTAAGGAATCGTGCATTGTTCTATTTAAGATCGAGATCGAGTAACATCACGGCTCTTTTAAATCGGCGGTTTGAGAAACATGTATTAAGCTAAACTTTGTGATTAACCCACATTCCACAATGCTACTGAATAAAAACTTTTATTAGATACGAATCAACGAAGTGTGATAATGAGCATGTTCACTATCCTAAAGATGAATAAACGCTCGGTCTATTGAAGTGTATTTTAGATTACAGAATGACACCAAATCAGAGCTAAATTCGGTGAAATACAAACGAGAACACTGAGAAGGTTGCTCTTGCCATGCAGACTAGCTGAGCATGTCCTATGCCCTGTGATAAGAGAGTTAATATTTACTGCAACCCTGAGCTGAACTGGGCCAGAGCGAAGGCAGCAGTGAACTTTGCCTCGTATCTGTTTTCTCCTCCTGCATCAAGAACGTTCGCTTCTTGATGCAGAAACAAAGAAGTGGAGTTAAGTTGTACTTAAAGCACAAGAGAGTTAGTGCAGATGAACTGCTAAATCACATGTGGGTGTAGGTGTCGTCAGAGCCACTCTAATTATTAGATCGCGTGTCATCCTTTCTGGTCAGATGCTGTGAAGGTAAACAGAAATGTAGGACAACAAAATGGCTCAATGTGTTGCTCTGTGTGGTCACCGTGTGACTGAATGACTCACACCTACGCTCTTCTCAACGTCCAGTTCTTTTACATGTCCACTTCTCAGATAAGAACAGGTAAAAACTCAAAACAATACAAAACTTTTCCTATCTTTAGCTTTGGACAGTGATACATCCAACCACCAGGAAAGGATGTACATGTCCCCGTTCTCCAGCTGCACACTGACTATCCTGTATCGTGTTGCTAGCGACGGAAGCGATCTGCTTTTCACCTCGCTGTTTTTGGTCCATTGTCTTCGTTGCCACGAGGCATTTAGAGAAAAAAAAGAGCCTGCTAAAAGAGATGCTGAGCTCAGATGAACCCCTGGGGATGAGGGCTGTGTATTAGCATTCTTTGGCTAGCATGCTTGTTCATTATCTCTAATTATATTGACCTCCTTGCAAAGAAGGTATAAGGTTAAAGGAATACTGCTTTTTGCTAAACCTGTCAGATTGCGTATATCAGTTCTACGTTCATTAGCGTTACCATTTGGAGAAAAAGCACGTACGGTAGCGCAAACAGGCCTTCTGTGAAGCGGACGCATCGACAAATACCTAAATACAGGTGGAACCACATGCTTTTCATTTAATCACACAAATAGCTAATGTAAGCGAAAGGAATATGAGGAACAGAGGCAGGCGGTGACCTTTTGTAAATTATTTAAATTATATAAATTATTTAAAAAATCTATGATGCTTAAAGGAACAAACCATGATGAAGAAACCAGGGCTGAATGATACCACAATACTGAGAAAATAATCAAAAATTATATTATATATTTCTCTGAGATAACATTTTTTATTTTAAATAACAACTTCCAACAAAATTATATTTAAAAAAAAAAAAAAAATCCCCTCCTTATATACAAGGTCATAACAATATAAAAGTATTCAACATGTATTTTTAAAGGGTTTTTTTTTAGCTGCAACACAGCTGTTTTGCTGGTAGCTTGTTAGCAAAGCTACACATCCTACTTCATCTTATCATAAAAAAAAAAACTTTAAACATGGCCATATTTTTCATTACATCTCTTACACCTATAAGAAACATCTCTAGACTTTTACCCTCATTAAAAAAGCCAGAATGTACGAATTTACATAACTGTAAATGTGAAAAGCCCCCCTCATGTGTACCTAGCTGGCTAATTAGCTGCTTGAAAATTAGCCTCGTCACTGCTAGACACTGGATTTCTTGTTACTTAGTCTAAAGACTATATTTAATATTTCCTAAACCTTTCCAAAACAAACCATATCATTCATATTTGTCACTAAAATTAGCTCTGTTAGCTAGCAGGCTAGTTTGGTGCTAAAAACTAGCTTGTTTTTTTCCACTACCCATCTGTGTGCGTTTTGATTAGCTTTTTCTTATTAAAAAGACATTCATTTTCACAGCGGCCAAACATATCAAAATGTTGCACAATAACCACAATGGTGGTGTTTTTCCTTACATCAGCTAAATTAGCTTTCTGACTAGCTAACCTCTAGTAAACTAGCTCACATTCACCATAGGTGGGATTTCACCGAATTTTGAATTGCCTCGTCATGTTCGTCATCGCGGTTACTGACGTAATCGTAAATTTACGCAAAACGTAGCATCACATTTGTGTTCTGCACCAACATTAGCTAGCTATCTAGCTAAGGGTGTAGGTTATGTGGTTAGATATTTCCAGAGATGCTGTCCTTTTGGATTTTAATAAAAAATAAAAGCTAACTGAGATTCTCCTTCAAAGGTTCTGAGGTAAATACTATTTTGAACAATAACGTAGATTATCAAATATGGTATAATGACATTTTTCAGACATATAGTTTCAAGCTAATTAGGTTTTTTTTTTCAGAACTACTGAGGAAAATACCATTTTAAATAAAAGAAAGGGGAATTTAACACTATGTACAGTAACAAATTAGACCAAACTATATAAAGAATAATCAGAAACCAGCTTCCAAGCATGTTAGCTGTTCAAAAAATTAGGTTTTTGAGGCCAGCTACTTTTAAACACCACCAATTACCGAAATGTTGTCAAAGAAAATGGACATTATCAACCAATTCAATAATATTTATGCTTAATGTACAATTTTCATGTTCAAAAGGGCTGGTGTTAAACAAACCTTAGCTTTACATTAGCAAACAAGCAATACAGACTAAATATATGCCTTTAAGCACGGTGACCTTTTGAAAGAAATCTGAAAGGATCTTCCTCTCTCATAATAAAATCTTATAAGAAAAGTCTGAAGCTTTTCTAATTGCACCATTGAAATGGAGGATGGCAGACTCTTTGCTGGAAGCTGAGAGCCAAAGCAGAGAAACATCTGTTTCCCATTGCCCATCTCAGTCAGAGACTCAAAGGAGGATCTAGCCAAGCTTCTCTTCTCTCTATATTTCTCCTCATCGAAAAAAAAAAAATGCACTCTGAATAAATCACTGCCCAATACGGAGGATACAACGACACAAACTTGTGGACATCTAAACGTCTAGAGGAGGAACTCTGCTTAACCCTGGATTACTATTTCCACACGCATGACTCTACACTGAAAAGGCCTCCTCCACGCCCATCGACACGGCGGTCATCACTGTCTCATCCTGCAATTATGAGAGAACAAGCCTTGTGACGAGGCTGACGCTAACGCTAGGTCATCAGCTTCTATTTTTGGTTACCTCCACCTCAAAACTGACATGTAGAGCGCAACACTGACCAGCGGGTGACCTGATGAAGAACGTGTTTTCATAACTTTTTTTCTTCAAGCGAGCTTGTCGGACAGCTCGAGCGCGCAGACTGCCGCTTCAGGAGGAACAGGTTTGGCGGTGTTGCCGCAGGCCTGCTATCCTCCCCCTCGGTGTCTCCCATTTTTCTCTTCCACTCACTCTGCTGCGCACTAATCCTAGAAGCATGCTTAAACAATCGACAAAATACATGGCTGATGACTAATTATCATCAACACAACCACGTACATTCAGGTGGAAAACACCTGATTTATCAGGTCAGGGCTAGCACTGGTGAGCTCAGAGGAACGCCCACATGATACTCTCACAATACAAAACTTTTGAGCGTTCATTTAAGGACTCAACGAATAAAAAGACGACAAAGAAGTAGGAAACATGTAAATAACGATCTAAACGTAAAGAAAAATACCGTAAGAACACTGCTGTAAAACTGCAATGTTTTTACTTGATCAATGAAGCCTTATAAATGTTTGATGTTTTTGGTTTTCTGTCTTTGGTGATGCTTCTTTACTTTATTTTAAGCTTTATTTTAAGGAAAAAAAATGGGAGGGTTGCGTAAGGAAGGGCATCCGGCTTCAAACCTGTGCCAAGTTGCTGTGCATCCCAGTTGGGCCGCTGTGGCGACCCCAGACAGGGAGCAGCCGAAAGCAACTTCAGTATCAGTATGAATCAGTTTGAATCAAATCAACTGTTTCCACTTGGAAAACATCCTTTCTAAAAATTTAGCAAAATATCTTACAGCCCAGCCTTAATTCCTGGCAGAATTTTTGTTTTTATTTATTTATTTATTTTTAAATCGCACGCTTGTTGAGTAAAACATCTTAAAAAGTGAGCAAAGGCAACCGAAACTGATGACGCATTCCAATAGACAAGATTACAAAGAAGCAACTAGATCACATCAGAAAATCCAATCTGATGGATATTCCACTACTGACTGACTGACGATTTAATAAACTACCACGAGGTAGCTGTGTGATACCCGAGTCTGCAGCATCTTCGTCTGTGCTCGAGACCTAAAAACCGTGACAGATCCACACATGGAGAGTCGCTGCCAGCTGCTACAAAACCGTTTAGTCAGCAGCTGAGCCTGGGAGAGAAAGAGGGAGGAGGAGAAGAGCAAGAGCGAGAGAGCGAGAGAGAGAGAGAGCACTAGGGAGACTCTGCAAAGCTCACAGGAAAACAACTGTTTTAGGAACTTCCTGAAAATTGTCCTGGAGAGCAATTTTATTCATCCTGGAGCAACCGTAATCTTCCCAAATAGACCCTCCCTCTCTTCTTGTTATGACAAGCTCCAAACACAATACCAGAGAAGAAGAACTTTTCAGTTTAGCTCGCAAGCATGTTGATGTCTTTGAAACAAAAGTAACGGCACCCTGCAAACGGAGGACGGGTCAGTGGTTGTGTTCGGTAGCTGATGTGTAGCTGCAATGGCTGAGCTGCCTTACTGAATTTGGTAAGGACGATTTCACGTCACGTTCAGGAAGTGCTCTTTTACTTCTTAGTCGCCATTTTGTCACATGAAAAAAAAACAGCTTTATTGAAGCATCAGTAGCTTTAAAAACTTTATACTTTACTAAAAATTTTTAATGAATGAGGCCCATCGTCTGAAACGATGAAGGTGCTTAAATGAACTGGAGATTTGTGCGCAATCTGGCAACATTACAAATAGCTTCAATGGAAAGAATTTAAAAAAAAAAAAAAAAAAACACCTTAACATCTCGTTTTGGTTCAAATGAAATACTTCATCATCAAAAATTACATAAAGTTCTATAAACCATATCCATTTATAGTTACATTAAGGTGGTGAAACATCCCCCAAACCAGTTTGATCCTCGTAACACTTATGGTATAGCAGCTATATAGAGTCTGAATCTCTATTAAGAGATCTTATTATGGAAACAATCGAGAGCATTAACATGAACCTGTGAACTGCATCAGAGCTTTAACTCCAGTCAGAGCTGAACCATCAACATCGGCAGAACAATCAATGGGCCATTGACATCAACAACAGAAGAAAATGAAATGCAAGAAAAAAAGAGAATCCAACTTTAACCACACTGTTTCAGTTTCAGGCCTGAGAGGCTACTGGTTCTGTTCTACTAAAGTGAACCGCAGATGATGTTAGCAACATAGCAACAAACTAGCCGGCTAACCTTAGTGATAACGGTAATGTCCAAGATTAGCTTCATGAAACAGTGATTACAGGTGCATCTCAATAAATTAGAATGTCGTGGAAAAGTTCATTTATTTCAGTAATTCAACTCAAATTGTGAAACTCGTGTATTAAATAAATTCAGTGCACACAGACTGAAGTAGTTTAAGTCTTTGGTTCTTTTAATTGTGATGATTTTGGCTCACATTTAACAAAAACCCACCAATTCACTCTCTCAACAAATTAGAATACTTCATAAGATCAATAAAAAAAAACATTTTTAGTGAATTGTTGGCCTTCTGGAAAGTATGTTCATTTACTGTACATGTACTCAATACTTGGTAGGAGCTCCTTTTGCTTTAATTACTGCCTCAATTGGGCGTGGCATGGAGGTGATCAGTTTGTGGCACTGCTGAGGTGGTATGGAAGCCCAGGTTTCTTTGACAGTGGCCTTCAGCTCATCTGCATTTTTTGGTCTCTTGTTTCTCATTTTCCTCTTGACAATACCCCATAGATTCTCTATGGGGTTCAGGTCTGGTGAGTTTGCTGGCCAGTCAAGCACACCAACACCATGGTCATTTAACCAACTTTTAATGCTTTTGGCAGTGTGGGCAGTGCCAAATCCTGCTGGAAAATTAAATCAGCATCTTCAAAAAGCTGGTCAGCAGAAGGAAGCATGAAGTGCTCCAAAATTTCTTGGTAAACGGGTGCAGTGACTTTGGTTTTCAAAAAACACAATGGACCAACACCAGCAGATGACAAGGCACCCTAAATCATCACAGACTGTGGAAACTTAACACTGGACTTCAAGCAACTTGAGCTATGAGCTTCTCTACCCTTCCTCCAGACTCTATGTCCTTGGTTTCCAAATGAAATACAAAACTTGCTCTCATCTGAAAAGAGGACTTTGGACCACTGGGCAACAGTCCAGTTCTTCTTCTCCTTAGCCCAGGTAAGACGCCTCTGACGTTGTCTGTGGTTCAGGAGTGGCTTAACAAGAGGAATACGACAACTGTAGCCAAATTCCTTGACACTGTGTGTGTGTGATGGCTCTTGATGCCTTGACCCCGGCCTCAGTCCATTCCTTGTGAAGTTCACTCAAGTTCTTGAATGGATTTTGCTTGACAATCCTCATAAGGCTGCGGTTCTCTCGGTTGGTTGTGCATCTTTTTCTTCCACACTTTTTCCTTCCACTCAACTTTCTCTTAACATCCTTGGATACAGCACTCTGTGAACAGCCAGCTTCTTTGGCAATGAATGTTTGTGGCTTACCCTCCTTGTGAAGGGTGTCAATGATTGTCTTCTGGACAACTGTCAGATCAGCAGTCTTCCCCATGATTGTGGAGCCTAGTGAACCAAACTGAGAGACCATTTTGAAGGCTCAGGAAACCTTTTGCAGGTGTTTTGAGTCGATTAGCTGATTGGCATGTCACCATATTCTAATTTGTTGAGAGAGTGAATTGGTGGGTTTTTGTTAAATGTGAGCCAAAATCATCACAATTAAAAGAACCAAAAGACTTAAACTACTTCAGTCTGTGTGCATTGAATTTATTTAATACACGAGTTTCACAATTTGAGTTGAATTACAGAAATAAATGAACTTTTCCACGACATTCTAATTTATTGAGATGCACTTGTAGTTGAGAAAAGCTGTAGGTTTAACCAAGTACTAAACCTGTCCATTAGGCGAATAACTGATCTACTGCTATAAACTAGATTTCACAGTGGGAGTGGAATTTGGGAGTGAAATTTTAGTGGTTTGTTGGCTCTAGGTTGGGAATTACAGCTTGCAACTTCGCCTCGATGCTTACAGACGGACTACAGTTTCAGCAATGGCTTACTGTAAACACCGTCGCTTTTACTTCCTTCATTTACACACGCTGCTTCATTTCCTGTTATCCTTCTCCCATCTTACTGAGTCTGACTCAACTCATTCTGCTTTCCTGCATTCCAATCATCTTCCCCCAATTCAGTTTCAGTTTTATCTTCAACGCACTCGAACGGTTAAGGTAAGCAATCCATATTACAGCGAAGACGCAACCTGCTTCATCTCCTACAAACACAGGTAGAGTACATCAGTCTACACCCCCAGCACCTACCCAGCTCTCCAATGCTGTCCGAGGCCAAGGGAACATAATCTTATCTAAAATAGACGGGTTAAAAATAGATCAGGAGTGAAACAGGATGCCCACCTCTCCTCTGAACCAGTAATCAAACATCACTAGCAGGAAAGGCACGGACATAACCGGCCGAACCGAGCGATCTTCACCTCTCCATCCACTCCTGTGTCTAAACTTCGTCTAGCAGGAAATAATCTGTGTAGACGTTTGTAATCGTACTGATCGCCTGCTTACGTTACTTTGGTTGAGGAGGATACACTGATAAAACATTGATGAAAAATTATCCATACACTCTACTCAGATATTATCAGTATCGTCCCTACATGTTGAATGAGATAGAATCTAATGATTAGGTCACAAAAAAAATCTGAAGAACTTCTAGAAATGTCTTACGATATGAAAATTTTCCTCGTCCATCTCGGTGGAGAACTGTGTAATGAAAATGAACTTTTTTTTTTTCTTTCAAAAAGCTCTAAATATTGTATTGCAAGCTGGAATTTGAGTGTTTCTGGATTTTTGGATGGTTCACAGCCTTCATTGACATCCAAGAAGTACAAATTGTTCTGTTCTTCAAAAAAAAAAACACAACAACAACAACAACAACAACAACAACAACAACAAGGACATAAAAAAAAACCCAACAGATCACATGAAGTGAGTTTAGTTTTTAACTAAAGTGTTGCTATTTTGTTTAAAGGATTAATATCAATCATTAATATTCCTAAACATGAAGCAGGACTATATGTGTGGGTGTGAAATATACAAGAATAAAGAAGGAGTAGTAAATAAATCAGAAAACAGAAGCAGGTTTATATTGAACAGGACAGCTGACGAGGCTACATACTTGTGTTGGAAAAATATTCACACCCTCTACCAATAAATCATCCCCATGGGTCTGTTATTACCGCACTTTTTCCATTTTTTTTTTTTTTTTTTTTTTTTTGAAAAGATGCTGTACGTTTTTTTAATGCCTGTTCTGTTTGACTAATGAGAACTAATACATATACACACACACACACACACACACACACACATTTTTTGAGTATTTTGTTATTTCCATACAAATTCATATGGATGCTTTTCTATCAGACTTTTCCTCCAAAATTCACTTGAATTCCAAAAAATAGCTTGTTCTCTCTCTCATGTCTTGTATATCCTCTATATAATATACACTGCTGCATTTTTTCAGACCACTTCTCATGCTTCGTCACACACACAGGAAATGCGACCACCTCTGATTGGCTGGTATCACTCAGAGAGTAAAAAGACACAGAGAGAGACACAGAGAGAGAGAGAGAGAGAGGAGAGAGAGAGAGAAAAGAGAGAGAGAGAGAGAGAGAGAGAGAGACACAGAGAGAGAGAGAGAGGGAGACACAGAGAGAGAGAGAGAGAGAGAGAGAGAGACACAGAGAGAGAGAGACACAGAGAGACACAGAGAGAGAGAGACAGAGAGAGAGAGAGACACACACAGAGAGAGAGAGAGAGACACACACACAGAGAGAGAGAGAGAGAGACACACACACAGAGAGAGAGAGAGAGAGACAGAGAGAGAGAGAGAGAGAGAGAGACAGAGAGAGAGAGAGAGAGAGGAGAGACAGAGAGAGAGAGAGAGAGAGAGGGGAGAGAGAGAGAGAGAGAGACAGAGACAAAAGAGAGAGAGAGAGAGAGAGACAGAGAGAGAGAGAGAGAGAGACACACAGAGAGAGAGAGAGAGAGACACACACAGACAAAAGAGAGAGAGAGAGAGAGAGAGAGAGAGAGAGAGAGAGAGAGAGAGAGAGAGGGCAGAGAGAGAGAGACAGAGAGAGAGAGAGACACAGAGAGAGAGAGAGACACACACAGAGAGAGAGAGAGACACACACAGAGAGAGAGAGAGACACACACAGAGAGAGAGAGAGAGACACACACAGAGAGAGAGAGAGAGAGAGAGAGAGAGAGAGAGAGAGAGACACAGAGAGAGAGAGAGAGAGAGACACACTAATGCCATCCATCTAAGCCAGTTCTGCAATTTTGCTGTCATTCACATGACCACAGCATTTTTTTTTTTTGGTGAACTCTTTAGTGTTGCACTACAATGGGGAGTGGCATAATGGCAGTCCAACTTGCCAGAACTGAAAGATTTTCCAACTAAATTCAGAATAATAGTCCGAATTATAATTAGAACCGGAAAGTAATTGATTCCGATTCAGCTTCATCCTGAGCAAGCTTCAGCTCAAGGGGAAAAGCCTTGTGATGAGGTACAAATGATGAAGCCTATGAATATTCTTGAAACTTAGTGATAACTGTATTGTGCTCCATTCATTTATTTATTGGTGTAAAAATTCCATTCTTTTTATTAATAAACTCCACACTGAACCTCGTTGCGCTTCTACATTAAAGGTCAGGCAAGCTGGTGAAAGGCTTGGGCACGATGACTATAGACGACCCACCAGTGCTGAAGGAAGTGGGAAATGTTCTCGGCAACGGCGCAAAATTGAGGCTGAGCAAAACCCCAGAATACACTGGAGATTTTTTAGCACTGTTGCTGAGATGCTGAAGCAGGCCGTGCATTGTGAAAAAACACAGCGCTTTAAAACTGCCAAGATTCCTCTTCTGCACCTTGAGACTTATTTAATGAAACATTCCTGAAGAAACTGGGAAGTTCCTCAATCATGGGCGGAGCTGTACTGGGAAAAAATAAATCTTTTTATTTTATTTATTTGTAATTGTATTTAAAAAAAACTAACTTTTTTTAGTTTTACATATCCCGAATACTGAAGCAGCCCCTGATGTTAACCGCTTAAAGCCTAGGAAATCTGTTCCATCATCTATGTATGTACACTATATTGCCAAAAGTTTTGGGACACCCCTCCAAATCATTGAGTTCAGGTGTTGTTTCTCAGGGGTTGGGCTCGGGCCCCTTAGTTCCAGTGAAAGGAACCTTAATGCTTCAGCTTCATACCAAGACATTTTGGACAATTTAGTGCTCCCAACTTTGTGGGAACAGTTTGGGGATCTCTCCTTCCTGTTCCAACATGGACTGCACACCAGTGCACAAAGCAAGCTCCATAAAGACATGGATGAGTGAGTTTGGTGTGGAGGGAACTTGACTGGCCTGCACAGAGTCCTGACCTCAACCCCATAGAAAACCTTTGGGATGAATTAGAGTGGAGACTGCGAGCAAGGCCTTCTCGTCCAACATCAGTGGCTGACCTCACATATACGCTTTTAAAAGGAATGATCAAAAATTCCCAAAACATACTCCTAAACCTTGTGGAAAGCCTTCCCAGAATAGGAAGAAGAGGTGAAGCTGTTAGGGCGGGGCCAACTCCATACTACATTCATGTGCATGTGAAGGCAGACGTCCCAAAACTTTTGGCAATAGTGTATATATAACTGGCATTCCCAATTCACGTGATCACAATACTGAATTCAGTCTGAAATCAACATCTGAAGAAGCTCCGTTACAGGAAATGAATCAACGACGGGGTGATGTAAAGCGGAGTTACTGTTTCCAATACGGTGCATGTCCTTATTTCTCATACACCACACACGACCTTTCTCAAGAATTATTCATTAAAGAATGACACATCATGCTTTTAACAACATACAGGACACCTGTAACTTTGTGGAACGCCTGCGAGACAAGTTTATTCCTGTTATCACTTACCTCTATAAAAAGCTGGTCCCTTCAACCAACCTATTTTTTCCTTCTATAACAACTTTAAATCAGTAAAACAAGAGTCTCCCGTGCACTTCCATCCGTAGCTGTCTGCTCAACCGCGGCGTAAACGAGATTCTCAAGGCGCCGCCATGCACTGGTTTCGCCTGTCAGACTTGTAATTATGCAAAACACGATTCTTTATCCATTTGACCTCCTCCATCAGGGCTTAACAAGCCTACAAGCCTGGGATCTTTTCCAAAACTACATCCTATACACTATATCCTGCAAGTTTTGTCTGAAAGCAAGAAATCCAACAATGCGAACAGGTCCGAACAATAAACTCAAGGGCCAAATACACATAATGCACGATGTCTTTCACAGGGGAATAAGGTGGTGGTGGAGGCTTATTTCAGACACAAGGTGACCTTAAACGAGTTAAATGCATTTGAAAACCAAATTATTAAAGTTGCAAAGCATAGGCTTTTTTAATTAAAAGAATAGCAGGGTGTTAATGGCATCATGAAGCTTTCATAGTGCAGAGAGAAAGTTGAAACTAATATTAGGACTCGATTATAAAGTTTCAAATTTGAACTCATTAGCATATCTAACAAACTTTTTAATATGAAAAGTCCTGAAAAATGTCTTTCCAAGCACGGAAACAACTGCCTGTGGTCATATATACACGAGTCATGGAAACGAAAAAAAATAAAGGATACCCAAAATCAAGGTGATTAATCAGAATTAAATCCTGAATTAAAGAAAATAATCCGTCAATCCACTTTAATATTTAAAACAGCAGATCTGCTCGATTGTGCAGATGATCGATATTATAATTATTTAAGTGTCCTACAATGCTGTTCTACCTGTTGATAGTCTTCACCCTCGCTTTACCTTTTAAAGAAAGCGATTGAGGAGGTGAAAGTCTAAAGTGACGCCGCATCTGTGCACCAGAGCATCATGCTTAATACCAACACCAAACACCAGCACGCTTGACTCATAGTTCGACTAACCAGCAAAGCTAAAGTTTCCACCATAACTCGTCCCTAGAGCTGCACTGCATTCTGGGATCGACAGCGAGTCCGCTGACATTAAAACGTCCACCGTTCTCCTCCTGTAAAACTCGTGTGTGACATCACTGAGGGACAATTTCTACTTCTGATCAATTCAAAAAGCAACCAAGCAAATTAGCACCAGGGCGGTATAAATACACAACATACATTTATGTAAAAGGTTTTCATATATGTTTAAGGATGAAGTCTGCCGTTGAACACTCATTTAGAGAGATTAGATTGATGGGTTGCTATGTTTACCTGTGTGCGGTGGTGGTGCTGGTAAAGTAAGCTGAAGAGATAAGGGTGTGTGGAATCAGGGGTGGTGGTGGATGGCTTTGCATCTGCAGGCCTCCTCTAGTGTAGAATTTCGTGACGGAATGTGAACGTGTGAACGGCGGCTCATGCGGATGTGCACTTTTTCTGCCTCTCCAAAGAGGACCATGATAGGCGGATGACGAGGAGGAGGAGGAGGAGGACGAGGAGGAGGAGGGCACACAGGGCAACCCATCAAGGGAACATCAAGGAGAAGCCATGCACACGATACAGAGAGACTGTTTGATAAACAAAAACAAACAAACAACTTGGGAAACTATGTTTCGACTTGCCGACGTGGTGCGAGCTGAAAAGTATTTCCTAACGCGCTTTTCTAAACTTCTTCCTCTGAGCAGAAAGAGCAACTTCCTCTTTCAAGCTGAACACGTTCCCAGTCCATAAACTAGCAACATCAGCCTAGGAGTGGAGTGACTGTATACAAATATAACTCATGATCTATTCAGATATCCAGGCGACAAAATCCAAAAGCGGAAATAAATAAATTAAACTGCGCAAAAAAAAAAAAAAAAAAACTTAATACGCGCAAGCCAAAACGTCCTGGCAAGGTCAAACCGTGTAGGGGAAACGTGTAGATCCCCCCACCCACACCACCACACCGCCGCCGCCGCCGCGTCCGCTCCGACCAAAGTCCGGAGATGTAACTCAGATGCTCGACGGATCATTAACTTTTAACGTCGAATAAAGCCCGAGCAACAAGAAAGACGCTCACAGGACCATCCGTGACGTGTATTTCCGTTCCTAGTCGCCCCAGGTAGGCGAGTTTACCACGCAGGTAAAGTTGCTCTAAAACACCCCGATCGCATTCCTGCACGCTTTCGGAGGAGAGAGTGAAAGCAGGAAGAGAAGGAGAGAGGAAGAAAAAAAAAAAAAACCCCACACACACTCTCCGAACATCATCCTGGCGATCTCTCTCTCTCTCTCTCTCTCTCTCTCTCTCTCTCTCTCTCTCCCCCAACAAACACTGGTCTTTTTTTTATTATCTACTTTACGCAGGATAAAGAGGTTCACATCGAGCAAATGCAAACACGAGGCGTCGAGATGCGAAGCAAAGAAAGAAAGAGAGATAGACAGATAGAGAGAAAGAGAGAGAGAAAAAGTTTGTTAAAGTTGTAAAAGACTCACGGCGGAGTAGCTCCGGGCCGGCCAGCCCTGCCTGCGCTCCGTGATGATGGCGAAAAATCGGATGATGGACTTTGGAGAAGAACGAAAGGGGGGAGAAAAAAAAAAAAAACTCCCACTGCAAACTCGTTCCGGAGAGGAGCGCCCAAAATGGCGTTTTTAGAGGATGTGCAAAGTTCGTCGACTAACCCCGGCGCATTGCTTTCCTCCTCAAACACTCAAAAGAAAGAAAATCCGTCGACGTTCCTCACGAAGAACGACGTAGAAAAGCCACTTTGTGGCTGTTTTCTTGTTTGGTCCGTCTTCCACACGCGTTCCGAAGCAGCGCTGCTCCCTAAAGCTGATAAGCGGCTGCATCACGTGTTGCTCATGCAGTCTCCAAGGGGACGGTGCTGGGGAGGCTGCGAGCATCTCTACGGGAGGGGTGGGGGTGCAAAAGTTAGACAACCTCTATCACTGCTCATCACAACCTTATTTTATTGATTTATTATTTTATTTTAACTTGGCCAACATGCCGGTGCGTATTTACGTTCACACAGAGGTGGTGTTGTTTCAGTCTTCCTGAAAACGCAACAAGTCCTCAATCAGACAGGAAACACGGTGTAAAGTTCAATCCTAAAGCCTTTATCAACAACCTGTGTCACTATTCCTGGTTTATAATCACTTTTTAGGGATATATATTTAAGGTATTTTTGTTTAGGAGGAAAAAATCCACCCCCAAGCTTTTACTGGTGAGCCCCAAGGCTGTATCCTGGGACATTTGCCTGTTTTATGGTATAAGATACTCCTAATATGTGTCTTTTACAATCTCAGTTCTCAGACTGCATTGTTTTTAATTGACAAATATTGATTGATTGATTCATTCATTTTCAGTAAACACAGAGTGCCCTATATACCAATCTCCTCCTAATTTATTTCAGGTTACTTTACAAGATTTGTTCATCTTACAGTTCATCTTATAATACCGCTTTATCCTGGTCATCGAGATCCGGGGTGTCTATCCCAGGAACCCGTGGGCACTAGATGCAGAAACACTCTGGATAGGACGCTTGTCAATATCACAGGACTCCACTCAGGCATTCATTCACACCGAAGGGAAAATTTTAGAGTCGCCGATCCACCTACTGGTATGTTTGGGCAGAAATCAGAGGAAACCCACACGGACACGGAGAGAGAACACGTGCATTTTGGTACAAACAGTAACAGAATGGAAAGATAATCAGCACAAAACACACAACATACACTTTTATTGCACTTTTACTTAATGATGAAGAACTGTACAAAGCAAACTGTTCAACCAACAAATACAGAAATAAAGGCCGCTACACAAAAAATCGATCAAAGACAAAATCGTGAATTGTAAACAAATTTCTTGGCTGTAAAACAAATCAGTTAACCAAAAACAACAACAAATGTTTAGACAATTAGTGTGTAGCTGCTTGTCTTAAAAACAAAACAAAACAAGGCCCTTGAGCAAGACCCTTAACCTTCTCTGCTCCAGGAACACCATATCATCTCTAAACCCAACTTAAAGTACCACAATGCCAAAATATTATTGCATCATGAGTTTATTGTAAGAGAACCATATTTGTATAATGACACTAGCAGCACCGGTGGACATAACCGAGTCCACAGTTATAGGATTTATCCACAACATTATTACCATCATCAGCTCCTACAATGTCAGGCACAATAAAATGATCAGACTGCTGAAAAGAGGGAGCTCAAAACTAGCAACAAGAGCCTTTCTTTAAAAAAATTCACCAACCCATCATCCTGGTCCGTGTAATTAGGTCGTATGTGTAGGTTTATCCTTGGAAGGGGAAAGGCAATGTTGGTGTGTCACATCTGAACGGTTCGATCCACGGTCTCCCTGTGATCATGTCCATGTCTCTGCGGACCCGTCACTTCCTGAAGATATAACAGTAAACTACACTAAATTGCCCCTAGGTGTGACTCAGAGCCTGTGATGCCTTGCAGTGGACTGACACCTTGTCACACCCCTCACACCACACCACACCCCATCCCATCCCATCCCATCCCATTCGTCCTGCTTTATACCCAGTGTTTTTAAGGCAGGCTCCAAAAATCCACGCTCGATAACTTATCAAGGACATTGAGTGACCCAAAAAATGAATGAATTGTAGTGTCCATTACTCAAGGTATCATGGAACAAGAGTTTTTGCTGCCACTTTTGAGTTCCAAGGAAGAGGAATGGGTTCTTCCTGGGGTTCTTCTGGATTCTTTGGATAGCTAAGGAATAATAAA
Source organism: Hemibagrus guttatus (assembly GCA_033459395.1). Taxonomy (NCBI): domain Eukaryota; kingdom Metazoa; phylum Chordata; class Actinopteri; order Siluriformes; family Bagridae; genus Hemibagrus; species Hemibagrus guttatus. Next base: position 17,418,338 of record JAUCMX010000022.1, on the reverse strand, counting down.
CACAGACCTACCTGCTTTTGTGATTTCCTGGCTTCATGCTGTCTTTCCATCTGAATACCAAACACAGCAAACAAAAACCTGTTTGTTCAAACCAAAAAGCAATTAACTTACAGTTTGGTTTTTCCCTTTTTGTGTCATTTCTACTTTAACAGTGTGTATAGGCTACCTAAAGTGATAAACAATCCTTCATTACTCCCGTGACTGATTTGCACATCAATTGCTGCTTATCCCGAAAAGTATAAAGCGAAATGGAGATCGGAGATCAGGGCGTGTCGCTCTGCATGAATCTACAATCTGGGCTTGAAAGAAATGATAAGAAAAGATAAAATAAGTTAGAACTTTATTAATCCTGAAGGAAACGAACCCCCGTCTCTTTTCTCGCTTACTATTACGTGTGTATTTTTGTTATTGTAATCCTGTTGCTTCCGGGAAAATCCAAAAAAATCAAAGATATTTCTTATTTATCAGCAGCAAATAATATTCTAAATAAAGACATTTTATCTCTGAAAGACAGCAGGATTAGCACTGCAAGCTCATTCATACCAGCCGTCCCCGCGACTCATTTATGTTGCTATTATTTGTTAATGTGATCTGATGAGATTAAAAGTAAGCCATTTGTCTGCACCAGTGCTTAAGACCAGGTCAAAGCAGAAACCCAAGAATTCTTCCTTTAAAGGATCAGTTTAGTCAAAACAAAAGAAACTGAGCAGTTTATTGGCTTTGTCTTACCTTCAAAACAATCCAGCTTACTCTAACCAGCTACCAGTTATCCAAAAATACAGACAGGATAATCAAACTAGGCCAACTAATCTTTCCCGGCTGGTAAAAAGAACCATTTTCTGAATCTGAAGGCTCTCAGAACATTTCAAATGGATCTAGTCAGGTGATTAGGACGCTGGATATAATTTACCAGCTGGTAATGATGGTCCAGATGGTACACTAAAGTTGCTAACAACTATAGAAAGTTTTATTGTACAAACTGCATGACTAAATCATCACACACTCACCTCCAACCACGTGGAGCTACTGGGTATTTCACACAGACCTGCTGATGTGGTTTCTGATGTTGTCTGAAACACTGTTGTGTGTAAAAATAGACTAAAAGGATGTCAGATTTGAGTCTGATTAACAGATTTGAAATCCTTCAGAAATCAATAAGGGTTTAAAATTGAGAGACGTGGTCCAGATGATGAGATGGATCATGTTTGATTAATAAAAAAAAAAGTACTTTTAAGATAAATCTGCAATTTTAGACACTGGGTCATGTGATTGTAAGCTAAATGAGGCGTGTAAGGGGAGGGTGTGGTGACTTAAGCAATGCACAGCTTCTAAAAGCTCCAGACCTTCATTAGTTCTTAGCTATACTGGCCTTGTAGCCCTAAACTTCAACTTCTGTCACACTTTGGGGCAATTTGTCATATTTGCACGAAGTAAAATAGACATTTTCACACACTATGATGAACATCTCAGTTCTCCAGGGGATTTATGTTGAAGTGATGGAATTAAAAACGATCACCAGACTTAAATATGCCTTTTAATATATTGTATAAACGCTCACACTGATTATTTTCTGATAAGTGAACGCACACAGTGCATAATGCAAAGCCTAACACACAGCCAGAGCTGGATACACAGCCCAGCATTTATCTGCGTTCACACAAATTTGCACTCACTAACAAAGACTCTCAAATGTACAGGCATTCCTTGTGAATAATGAAGAATAAATAAATAAATAATGGAAACAATGAGCCTACAGCAGCAGGCCCCATAGTGTGTGAATGGTGAAGGTGTGCGCTCTGTCCACTAGAGGGCTCTCTCTCTCTCTCTCTCTCTCTCTCTCTCTCTCTCTCTCTCTCTCTCTCTCTCTCTCTCTCTCCACCAGCTGCCTTACATAACCACGACCTTGTATTTGTACACTAAGTAATGCTTCTGACCTACAGTGACCTGAATAACTGCCTCTGGCCTACAAAACGTTTTCATGCAGCCTCCAGATCTCCAAATCATCAAACGGTCAGTGCTTCATTACAGCACCAGGCGCAAAAAACACACTTTTCACAAACAAATAGCTGCATGGAAGCATATCTGCATGGATGATCTTCTGACAAGCACATGGTTGGATCCTGTTAATCATACTGCAATGTTCTCCAGACGAAATTCAAGCTGAGCTCCAGCACGGTGATACCCTTTATTTAAAATATGTATAAGTTCAGGATGTCCAGCGAGACAATGATTCAGCAGTGTAGAGGTTAAATAGTTACATTACAGCGACATCTGCTGGCCAAACAGCCGCATTTTGTTTCCTGTCCTGGGTGTAAGGAATAAAACACTCCACGGCGTGCTGTTAAGGGAAAATAATCAAGTACAGAGTGATGTGATGAAGCTGAGCTACTCTTACCCCCATAAAGTCTCCGCTCTAATTCATCCCAAAGGTGTTCTATCAGGTTGAGGTCAGTTTCCTCCACACCAAACTCACTCATCCATGTCTTTATGGACCTTGCTTTGTGCACTCCTGTGCACTGGTCATGTTGGAACAGGAAGGGGTCATCCCAAAACTGTTCCCACAAAGTTGGGAGCACGAAATTGTCCAAAATGTCTTGGTATGAAGCTGAAGCATTAAGAGTCCCTTTCACTGGAACTAAGGGGCCGAGCCCAACCGCTGAAAAACAACACCTGAATTCAATGATTTGGAGGGGTGTCCCAAAACATTTGGAAACACAGTGTAGCTTAACACAACATCGTTTCCATAGCGACAGCTCACACAGGGATTTGAATGGTAGATATGCTACCATATATATATATATATGCTAAGTCTAATAATATGATAAAATAGTAAACTAATTGTTGTCACGTTTTCAGTCAGGAAGATGTTTATAGAACACTTATGTAAGGAGTCTCCAGTTTCAGTCATGTTTTTTGTTTTGTTTTGTGATTTATTATATCATTTGCTGTGATTTGCTTTAAAGCTTGAACCATGCTATCAGAGCTGATGGCTAAAAATGAATCAGCAATCAGAACCCAAAAAAGTACTGCACTATAAGCAGGATTATTTTTTAACGCCACTTTCCCTTCCTGTTAGTAAAAGGAACTCTCTCCAATCTGGCAACCCGCTTCCTGTACAGTGCATGGAACAAAAGGGAAGCTTCTGATCACAGCGTTTCTTTCAGCTTGTGTAGGAGCTCTGAGTGGATGAAGCTCTTCATTCTGATGGTTTCACACAGCGTAAGATGGGATTGGTTTTAACTGATAGACACAGCTGGCTTCTCTTTTTACTGCAGTTAGGTAAGAATGAAGAAATTCTCTACTTTTCATCTGAACAAAAATGATAACAGCTGACTTTATAGTTTCTTCTTTTGCCAGCATGAAGAGTTTATATGCTGTGGATTTTCGAACTTTTCTGTGTAACATAATTCTATCACAGCCTTCATTACAGAGACATAATTCAGACATTTTTAAGATTTTTACAGCCACAAAATGCTAAGAACGCCTTATCTGACTAAACATATTCAGTTTATAATGAAAATATAATGTTTAAAAGAACACGGTATGGTTGACACTGCATTAAATGATATATTTATACATAAAAATACTTATTATATATATATATATATATGTCTATGTAAAATTCCTCAATATGAGATCATTACAGATATTTCTAGACTTTCCGGGTATCTTTACTTTATTTCAAATGGAGCTTGAAATCACATAAAAGTCTACAAATAAGCTTATATCTATTTATTTTTGATGATCATCATCCCCTAATAAGAAATATTTCATATAATTGTGTACATGTATTTTTTCCAGTGTATACAATTCGTTCTAATGCGATTCGGTTTCTAAATAAAGGATCCTTAGAAATAATACATTTTTATATTTACTTTATTTCAGTGTCTTTGCTTCGAGCAGTGAGCTCTACAGGGGCATGTGAGAGCGTATTTAAGGGTTTCTCTGACTGCTTGCTCAGCCTCGGAGAAAACATGGTGAACTATCCTCAGGATCTGGATGACTTGGAAAACCTGCACACTGTCTGCTCGTAAGCTCACCTTATGTTATTTTACTACTTTAGGAATGTTTGAATATGTTTAAAGAATTTGACGGAAGATTTTTTCTTCAACTATAGTCAAGAATAAACTCTCTCAAAAAAAGGCACAGAATTTTGTATTTCATCAGACTGAGGTCAAAACCTTGACTAAGCCGCTCTAACACTCTTCAGATTCTTGAAATAAACCAATCCACTGTAGCTTTAATTGTAATGTCTGGGTTCTTGACCTGTTTTAAGTTCTACAGTATCTGCTTCTCAACCCTGAACAGTTTCTTATCACCAGCTGAATTCCAGAAGTATCTCTAATAACATGATGCTACCACTACCATGCTTTAGAGCAAAGATGGTGTTTTCAGGGTGATGAATAGTGTTGGGTTTCCACCAAACGGAGCACTTGATGGAGATGGAGATAACCCTTTCTGTCATGTTTCCAATATGGGATTCTTTATCATAAGTTAAGTTGCCTTTATTTGTCACATATAGACTGATCAGGCGTAACATTGTGAGCAGTGAGAGGTGAAGTGAATAAGACTGATGATCTCATCATGGCACCTGTTAGTGGGGGGGATATATTAGGCAGCAAGTGAACATTTTGTCCTCAAAGTTGATGTGTTAGAAGCAGGAAAAATGGGCAAGCGTAAGGATTTGAGCGAGTTTGACGAAGGGACAAATTGTGATGGCTAGACCACTGGATCAGAGCATCTCCAAAACTGCAGCTCTTGTGGGGTGTTCCCGGTCTGCAGTGGTCAGTATCTATCAAAAGTGGTCCAAGGAAGGAACAGTGGTGAACCGGCGACAGGGTCATGGGCGGCCAAGGCTCACTGATGCACGTGGGGAGCGAAGGCTGGCCCGTGTGATCCGATCCAACAGACGAGCTACTGTTGCTCAAATTGCTGAAGAAGTTAATGCTGGTTCTGATAGAAAGGTGTCAGAACATACCATGCATGACGGGTGAGGGCTGTTTTGGCAGAAAATGCAGGACACAATATTAGACAGGTGGTCATAATGTTATGCCTGATCAATGTACATTACTGCACAGTGAAATTCTTTCTTCGCATATCCCATCCTTGGGGGTTGGGGTCAGAGTGCAGGGTCAGCCATGATACAGTGCCACTGAGGCAGGGTGGGATGGGGGGCCTTGCTCAAGGGCCTAACAGTGGCAGCTTGGTGGTGCTGGGGCTTGATCTTCTGATCAATGACCCAGAGCCTTAATCACTTTAACCATTATAATCCATTATAAGCCATTATTTGAAAAAAAAAAAAAAATCCCGTAATTTCCAGAAAGCCTCAGAAGGCCACGCCCACAGTGAAACGCGGTGGTGGTAGCATCATGGAGTAGGAATTCTGTACCAACTAATAACCATTTCTCTGCTCAAGGTTCATGGAATTTCAGTTTAAGGTTGTAACACTACATAATGAGGAACGTTGAATACTTTTGTAAGGCAATATGCTCATGTTTAGAATAAATACAAACGATTTGTTGTGATTAATTATTCAAGATCGTATTTCATTATTCATTACACAGATACTGGAGTGATTTCCTCTCATGCACCTCTGCCGCAGTCGCCGATTGCCAAGACGAAGCAGTGGAGCTTTGGGAAAAGCTCAAAATTCCAGCCGGAAATCTGAACTACAGGGGAAGTCTGTTTGAATTGTGCTCAAAAGATAACGGAGGAGCAGGACTCGGTTTTGGCATGGGACTCATAGTCTGGGCCATGACTCTCTCCAAACTGGTGATGTGGCTGATTTTGCAATGAAATGATAATGAGATTCGTTTCTTGATTACAAACGAAATGAGAAGCGGATCGTAATACAATGGATGATGACGATATCATTCTTTAGCACTGTTAAACCTGACAAACTCAAGCCATATATTTCAACATTTCTAAAGCATTTAATATGAAGCGAAGACGTTTTTTTATTTAAAAATCGTATCATAAATTGTAATCATAAACATCAAGATGTTCTTTCGACGTGTTTCGCTTTTTGTGATATGATTTGGATTAAAATTAGGATAAGGGCTACACATTATTATAAAAATACTCAGGAAGAATTTTGCGTCTAAATCTACCTTTTTATACAAAGTTGAATCGTTTTTGATCGTCCCGAAGCCCTGAATTCTTCAATCTGATTGGTTGGAAGGTTTTATTTTATAAGATATATCAATATCCAGTTCGTATATGTTATTGTTTTTATAGCAACAACTTATACCAGAACTTTTAAGGTGAACGCGTCACTTATAAAGATAAAGACAAATGTCTAACAATTGATGTAAGAGTTTTTGGAAGGAGTCTCCAGTCTAAGCAATCCAGAAATTCTCCTCTTTCTGGTTTCTTGGTGACAAACTGCATTATTTTCACTTACTAACAATCAGAGAGAGAAAACAAAGAGATGCTCTAATGTTAGTGATAAACGAGTTTGCTTTGCTTTCCATTAAATGCAACTAGAAACGGATAAAAAGTATGTGTCATTCTTTAATCGTTCTGTTAATGGAAAATGATAAAGGGCGAAAAAATCATTCATCTTTATCTTTCAGAGTGTGTGAGAGAGAGGGGGGAGAAAGGGAGAGAAGAGAGAGAGAGAGAGAGAGAGAGAGAGAGAGTGGAGAGAGAGACAGAAAGAGAGGGGGGAGAGAGAGAAAGATAGAGGAGGGACAGAGATGGGGAGAGAGAATGAGAGAGAGAGAGAGAGAGAGAGATTGAGAGAGAGAGAGAGAGAGACAGAGAGACAGAGAGAGGGGAGAGAGAGACAGAAAGAGAGGGGGGGAGAAAGAGAGAGAGACGGGGGGGCAAGAGAGAGAGAGAGAGAAAGACAGAGAGAGGGAGAGAGGGAGAGAGAGAGAGAGGAGACAGAGAAAGATAGAGGGGGGACAGAGAGGGGGAGAGAGAATGAGAGAGAGATAGGGAGAGAGAAAGAGAGAGAGATGGGGGGCGAGAGAGAGAGAGAGAGAGAGAGAGAGAGAGAGACGGGGGGCAAGAGAGAGAGAAAGACAGAGAGAGGGGAGAGAGCGAGAGAGAGAGAGAGAGAGAGATAGAGGGGGGACAGAGAGGGGGAGAGAGAATGAGAGAGAGAGAGAGACAGAGAGAGGGGAGAGAGAGACAGAAAGAGAGGGGTGGAGAAAGAGAGAGAGACGGGGGGCAAGAGAGAGAGAGAGAGAAAGACAGAGAGAGGGAGAGAGGGAGAGAGAGAGAGAGGAGACAGAGAAAGATAGAGGGGGGACAGAGAGGGGGAGAGAGAATGAGAGAGAAATAGGGAGAGAGAAAGAGAGAGAGATGGGGGGCGAGAGAGAGAGAGAGAGAGAGAGAGAGAGAGAGAGAGAGAGAGAGAGACGGGGGGCAAGAGAGAGAGAGAAAGACAGAGAGAGGGGAGAGAGCGAGAGAGAGAGAGAGAGAGAGATAGAGGGGGGACAGAGAGGGGGAGAGAGAATGAGAGAGAGATAGGGAGAGAGAAAGATATAGAGAGAGAGGGAGAGAGAGAGAGAGAGCGAGAGAGAGAGAGAGAGAGAGAGAGAGAGAGGACTAAGCCTGCCTCGCTCTTTCATATTTTCCTCCCTGTGTGTCTGGGAGATATGAGATATTTGAAAAGCTGGTCCTTTGCTTGTGAAGTCTTCAAGCTGATCTGAGAGCTTTAAAGACACGAATCTCGATCTCTTTGTAGAAACAGAATGAAAATGAAGGAACCAAGTGGGAGCTTTAAAGTCGCTTAAAGTGGAGATTCACAGTAACCCAGACATCTCTGTATTTCTTTCACATACCGATCAGGTTCAAGGACTGCACGCTGGAATGCGAGTTTTACAGAATAAAAAAAAAACTCTGACATTTCTATCAGTCTGTATCTGCTTTACAGAGCGGACACTCGGCCTTGGCCTGTCTGTGCTGCAGAATGAAGTTTAGACACGACTGCTCGCTTCAGAAATCCTCGCCATGTATTGTGGCTTTGACATGAGCAGCCGTCATTGTGATTTGTCTTTGAAAGCTGTAAGAGATGGGAGATGCAGCTGGATGTGTGTGCAGGTTTACACAGGAAGATGAGACACTATATGACCGGAAAGTTTGTCCTCGGTCCATCGTCGTTTATCCTCCAGAACCTGCTTTAGGTGCAGCATAGCAGGAATGATCTGTGTTAATAATTATGGCAGTGGAATTAATAATTGTAGGGGCCAATGTGTGTATGAGTTTATGACCAAACTTATGAAAGTATCATAAAAGTAAGACAGATTATTTCTTAAGTGTGGTCCAGGCAAGATTCTGCAGTATCCCGTGATGGTTCTGCATCTGATGATTTTGATTATGACATTAAGACCCCATCTGCTGAAGTAGGCCACAAGCCGCTATCCTGGGATTCCCAGATTTCCCTTCGGACAAGGGGAATGCACTGATGTGGGAATGAAGTCATGTGGATATGCTCATCATCATCATTATCATCATCGCTGTTATTACAATCAGCATCAGTATTCTTAGCAACATCGTCTACCTCTCTCTCTCTCTCTCTCTCTCTCTCTCTCTCTCTCTCTCTCTCTCTCTCACTCTCATAATAGGACAGTTTACGCTTTAAAAGATTAAGGTGATCTGATCTTACAGTACAAACATCAATCCTCAACACCATCTGCTGCCATCTGTTGGTTACACAATGCTCTACAATTCCCAGGGGAAATGTACACAGGATGAATTTGGAAGAATTTCCTATTTCAGGGGTGTACAAACTTTTGCAGTAGGGTGGATTAGACCCCATAAAAATACCCAAGCTCCTGTATATAGACATAAATATTTCTCAGTATTCAGTATCAGAGCTGAAATGAAGTAATGAATGAGCTTTTAGGGATCCAGAAGCCACTGAATGAATGAATATAATCATAACATTTCAGAAACTGTCATTTAGCCATAATTAAATATCTTTCTTTGCAAGGGGAAGTCAGAAGAATAAACAGATTCTTGTCTTTTAGTTATGTTACTTTAGTTTGCTGCCACCGTCAGGTGAAAGACAGAATTGCAGCGTGTTAATAGTCAAGTCTTCAGAATATAATCAAACTAACTAACTAACTAACTAACTAACTAACTAACTAAATTCATTAATAAATGAAAAAATACATAAATAAAACTCCATGGTATTCCTTTAAATTTTTCAGAATTACAGCAAGAAAAGCACCAAAAAACTCAAGCATCAAGTCCTAGAGGAACTGAATAGGGAAGCCACATGTGAGTTAACATCTGTAAAAAGGACACATTTGACCCTGTGTCCAGATTTTGAACTTCCCTGACTTAGAAAGACGTGTTATTTAAAGAAGTAACGATAATCACTCATTCAATCATTCAATAATCAGAACATAATTATTCAAATAAACTGATCAGCTTAAATTAATCAGCTGTTTCATTTCAACTTGTTCATTTCATCTGTCCAGATAACGAGTTCAGGAAAGGATTGAAAGATCTTTTCAGATTTCGGAGATAAGCCCACGCTCCTGGTCTGTTGGAGAAATTATTGTCAGATTTGTCAAGACATTATTTGAAGAGTTTTCCCAGAAGCCTCAGCGATCCTGAGCAGCAGATGAGTGAAACAATGCCAGTGAGATTGTGTCTGGATGAAGTGGAGCAGTTAATGCTAAAGTCCCTGCATCAGCTGAACCTTCCTTCTGTATCTAACTCAGCCGTTTATCTTCTTCACACAATCAAGTTTTCCTCACTGACTTTTATATTTTCTTCTTTTATGCTTTTAAACCACTATTTATTCCTATTTTTATTATTCTTTTGAGTTCATAATTTATTACATTATTTTTTCTTTTATTTTTATAACCAAACTTATTCAATTATTAGATTTATGAGATGATTAGATTTGAGTTGTAAATAAATAAATGCACACAATATTTCCTTCCAGATTTTAATGAGTTAATTCATTAAACTAATGTCATTTATTAATTAAACATTTCTCTTCTTGTTCTTTCTCTTCTTCTTGTTCTTGGTATTAAATATTTTCCTCAGAACTTCCTGAAAGAGAAATGCAGAAGAAAATTAATCTTGTTTTTTTTTTTTTTTTAATCCTTGTGTATACTGTGATGTGAAGATCCTTTTAAATAGGAATCAGTATGAGTTTTGATTAAAGATCCTCACCGGCTTGTAACCAGCTTCTCTTGCCTTCAGGAGAGCGTCCATTTCATTCACCTACCAACACACACATACACATGAGTAGTGAGGGGTTGCAAGAATGTATGTTGCTTGAGCGTGTATGTGTGTGTGTGTTTTGGTCTTACTTTTGTGTCCAGCTGCACTTTGTCCACTGACGCCTCAGACGTAGAAGGTGCTGTAGTTGTCTCTGGGACGTCGTGTGCAGCTGGAACTTCTGCTGGAGTTGTAAGTACAGCTGGCGGTGTCTCGAGGACTGGAACACTCTCCTCTGATGGCATGTTCTCGAGGACTGGGACAGTGTCCACTGGTTGAGCTGTCTCAACAACTGGTACACTCTCCTCTGATGGAACCTTCTCAACAGCTGGAACACTCTCCACATACTGAACGGTCTCAACAGCTGGGACACTCTTCACAGACTGAACGGTCTCAACAGCTGGGACACTCTTCACAGACTGAATGGTCTCAACAGCTGGGACACTCTCCACAGACTAAATGGTCTCAACAGCTGGGACACTGTCCACAGACCGAACGGTTTCAACAGCTGGGACAATGTCCACAGACTGAACGGTTTCAACAGCTGGTACACTGCCCACAGACTGAACGGTTTCAACAGCTGGAACACTGTCCATAGATTGAACAGTTTCAACAGCTGGGACACTGTCCACAGCTGGATGTTGCTCCACAGATGCTACTGGAGCAGTGTCTACAGATGTTGGTGGAGACACTTTAGTGCAGTCGTCACTGGCACACGGCACCTGACTGCTTGATGGTCTTTCAGTGCTTCTAGTCTGCTGATGAACCAGTGCAGGTTCATCCAGATTCTGTGGGATGTTGTTCAGGTGGGTGAGGTAAGCCTGGTGTTCCTCTCTCCTCTGAGCCACGCCGACGTACACAGGCTTCCTGCCCCACATCCTGCCGTTCATCTCCTTCATGGCGATCATGGCTTCCTCAGATGACTTGAAGCACACAAAGCCGAACCTTCTGGAGCGACCGTTTTCCATCATGATCTGTAGGAGGCAGCACCATGAATAAAATAATGAGCACAGATGAAGTTTTTTACACTCTAGAGTCAGGGGAAGTGGATAGAGGTTAGCGGGAAAGCAGATAGATAGCAAGCGGTTGAGTATGGTGCGGACGTGCTGGATATGTTCTGTCAGGGAGGACGAGTAGATTAGGATATCGTCGATGTAAGCAATCACATACTTATTGAGAATATCCCTGAAGACCTTGTTAATGAGGGACTGAAAAACGGCCAGAGCATTCGTAAGTCCATAGGGCTTGACTAGGTACTCGAAGTGTCCGCTGCTGGTATGAAAGGCGGTCTTACACTTGTCTCCTTCTTTGATGTGAACCAGATTGTATGCACTGCGCAAGTCCAGTTTTGTGAAGACCGTGGCCCCTCGTAACTGTTCCAGGGCAGCTGGTACCAGTGGTAATGTGTATGGATACCGAACTGTCAGAGCGTTAAGGCCCCTATAGTCTATGCAGGGCCGAAGTCCGCCATCCTTTTTCTCCACGAAGAAAAATCAGGCCGCCGCCAGTTGAGGTGGAGGGCCTGATGTAACCTGAGGCCAGGGCTTCCTCAATATACTCCTCCATGGCCCTCCTCTCTGGAATGGAGAGTGGGTAGAGGCGGCACTTGGGGGCTTGCATGGCATTGTTGATCAATTCAATAGCGCAATCCCACGGGCGATGGGCAGGAAGGTCGGCGGCCCTCTCCTTACTGAACACTTCCCATAAGTCGTTGTACTCCTGTGGGATGGTGGCCTGGATGGTGTTCTGTGAACATTCAGCTGTGGTGGTGAGGCATGGACGGGGTATACTGCTGATGAAGCATGTTTCAGTGCACCGGTGTAGTAACTCCTTCTTTTCCCAGGAGATGAGGGGATTGTGACGTCTTAACCAGGGGTAATAAAGAACTAGGGGATTAGCCGGAGAGGGGGTGACGTAGAAGGCTAGACTCTCACGATGAAACAGCCCCACCTGTAGGTTCAGTAGTTCTGTTTGGTGCGTCAGGTATCCCTCATTCTTATTTCTTTTCCTTTCTTTTTTCTGTGTTTCTTTCTCCCTTCCTTCCTTTCTTTCTTTTCTTCTTTCTTTCTTTCTTTCTTTCTTTCTTTCTTTCTTTCTTTCTTTCTTTCTTTCTTTCTCTATCTATCTATCTATCTATCTATCTATCTATTCTTTCTTTCTTTCTTTCTTTCTTTCTTTCTTTCTTTCTGTTTTTCCTTACTTTCTTATTTCTTTTCCTTTTTTCTTTCTTTCGTATTTCTTTTGTGTGATATAACAACAATAATAATAATAGTAAATGTCTATACATTAAATAAGTGTAAAAAACATACACACAAAAAATATATAAATATATAAAAGATAAAAAAATTTGTTAAAATGATTTTATCATCTTGAATCTCTTGAATAATTTGATATCTGTAGCATTAGTTTAAGACGGCTGTAAAGTTTCAAATCAGAAAAAATGAAACGTTAAAACGTAACCCAGTGGAAATAAATCTCTCTTAGGATCCTGATGTTCCTGCACTTTTTTCTGCGCTCGTAGCAGAAGCTGCTGATTATTATTCCTCTGTTTGCCCCAAGACCAGCATCCACGCTCAGCTGCCCCTCTTATCGTCCGTCCCTCTGGCTTACCATCTTTTTTTTCCCTTTTTTTTCATCAAACACTTGACTCGTTTCGATGACATCATCTGAGTCATCTCTCTCATCCGAGTTCGTCCCCGAAGGCTAGCCAGTGTCACGCACTGTCGCACACCAATATCACAGTCTGAGGGCTGTTTCCCTCGCCCGGCCTTGTCTCCTCTACACTCCTGCCTTCAACGGGCAGATTAGAGCTGATGACTTCATCTTCATCACATTCGCTTCATTTCCTTTAGCTGCTGCTTCCCATAGTGTGCATTTTAGCAGGAAGCTAAAACTTTAACTATAGTTTACTCTTACTAACAAAATAACAGCTGCTTACTACTCTGTGGGGACTCAACTAAGAAGTTACCACTAAAATAGATGCTAAAATATCACGGTTAGATCAGTCTGAGAGGCTAATAGCCTAATATTAGCTAGCTAGCAGGCTCGGTTAGTGATTTACACAATGTAACAGTTAGCTAGCCTCATGCTAACTAGCTTACTAACAAACTTCTCTACTGATGTATAGTATAACAGCTAGCCTCTACCCTCATGCTAGGTAGCTTATTACTCTTCTTCTTCTTTCGGCTTTTCCCTTCAGGGGTCGCCACAGCGAATCATCTCTCTCCACCTATCCCTATCTTCTGCATCCTCAACACTTGCACCCACTAGCTTCATATCCTCATTAATTCCATCCATATACCTCCTCTTTGGCCTTCCTCTTTGCCTCCTGCCTGGCAGCTCCATGTCCAACATTCTCCTACCAATATACTCACTCTCCCTCCTCTGAACATGTCCAAACCATCTTAATCTGGCCTCCCTAACTTTGTCCCCCAAACGTCCAACATGAGCTGTCCCTCTGATGTACTCGTTCCTAATCCTGTCCAATCTTGTCACTCCCAAAGAGAACCTCAACATCTTCAACTCTGCTACCTCTAGCTCTGACTCCTGTCTCTTCCTCAGTGACACTGTCTCTAAACCATACAGCATGGCCGGTCTCACCACTGTCCTGTACACCTTCCCCTTGATTCTCGCTGATAATTTCCTATCACACAGAACTCCCGACACCTTTCTCCACCCATTCCAACCTGCCTGCACTCGCTTCTTTACCTCTTTCCCACACTCTCCATTACTCTGGACTGTTGACCCCAAGTACTTAAACTCCTTCTTCACCTCTTCACCCTGTAACCTTACTGTTCCACTTCCCTCCCTTTCATTCACACACATGTACTCAGTCTTACTACCACTGACTTTCATTCCTCTTCTCTCCAGCGCAAATCTCCACCTCTCCAGGTTTTCCTCCACCTGCTCCCTGCTCTCACTACAGATCACAATGTCATCTGCAAACATCATTGTCCAAGGAGACTCCTGTCTGACCTACTCTGACAACTGGTCCATCACTATAGCAAACAAGAAGGGGCTCAGAGCTGATCCCTGATGCAGTCCCACCTCCACTTTGAACCCCTCTGTCTGACCTACAGCACACCTCACCACTGTCCTGCTCCTCTCATACATGTCCTGCACCACTCTGACATACTTCTCTGCTACTCCTGACTTCCTCATACAGTACCACAGCTCTTCTCTTGGCACCCTGTCATACGCTTTCTCCAAGTCTACAAACACACAGTGCAACTCCCTCTGACCATCCCTATACTTCTCCATCAAAATTCTCTGAGCAAAAATTGCATCTGTTGTGCTCTTTCTGGGCATGAAGCCATACTGCTGCTCACAAATTTCCACTACCTTCCTTAACCTAGCTTCCACTACTCTTTCCCATAGCTTCATTGTATGGCTCATCAACTTTATCCCCCTATAGTTGCTGCAACTCTGCACGTCACCCTTATTCTTAAAGATCGGAGGTAGCTTATTACTATTATTACTAAATACTGATTTACATAATATAACAGTCAGCTAGTCTTATAGGAGGCATTGGTGGCTCAGTGGTAGGTTACTCGCCTATCATGCGGAAGGCCTGGGTTCGATTCCAGCCAATGCCTCAACCCCAGCCACTGGATGCAGTGCCGTCCCAAGCCTGGAAAAATGAGGGTTGCGTCAGGAAGGGCATCTGGCGTAAAACATTTGCCAAGTTGTTGTGCGGAGGTTGTTGGTCCGCTGTGGCGACCCCGAACAGGGAGCAGCCGAAAGCAACAGTCAGCTAGTCTTATATAACAAACTTGTCTAGTAATGTATACAATATAACGCTTACTAACAGACATGTCTATTTATTTATGCAATATAACAGCAAACAAACTGTATGTTAGCTGACTAACAGACTAGACTTGTGATTTATACTATATTACAGCTAGGTAGTCTAATGTTAGCTAGCTTATTAGCAACCCTTGTTAGTGATTTACACAGTCTCATGCTAGCTACATTACTAACAGAATTGTCTATTGATTTACATAATAGAATGGCTAGCCATATGTCAGCTAACTGACTAACAGCTAGCTTACTAACAGACTTTTTTGATACTGATTTACACAATAACTGTTAGCTAGCCTCATGCTATCTAGCTTACTATGAGGTTTATTTACTGATTTCCACAAATATAACAGTTAGCTAGTCTAATATAACAAACTTGTCTAGTAATATCACAGCTAGCCTCATGTTAGCTAGCTTACTAACAAAATTATCTATAACAGTTAGGTAGCCACATGTTAGCTAGTGTATTAGCAACCCTTGTTAGTGATTCACACAATAGAATAATTATTTATTTGACTAACAGACTTTTTTTTTTTTTTTTTAGCATTTTAGCTTTTAACCAGGTGCAAAAAGGCACATATTTCTGTCCCATTATTTGTTAGAAGTTTGGAATTCTCTCGTTCTTCCAATTGTGCTCCGGATCAGTGCGGAAAGAAAAAGTGTGTGTGTCTTAAACAGTGCAAATCTTTACACACACTATTGAGCCGTTGGAGCACTTACAGCTCAAATTCCCTGAAGAGTCTGGGGGGCACTTGTGACCTTGCAGGAGAACAAACACACACGCACACACACACACACACACACTTAAACAAACACACCTCCTTTGGTAGTGGCTGGATCCAGTGCTGTAGCTGTGTCCTTGAAGAGTGTGTGGGAATGCTGGGAACAGGAAAACTCCACAGCTCTTGCTAATGAAGGACTTCTCTGAATACCAGCATCATCCTCATCATCATCATCATTATCACCACCATCATGCGGTCCACTGGTAAAAGTTCAAAAAAGATTACATTTCATTTCTGATAACAGCCTTGTTTTTAAACCATGTGTCATTTATTTATTTATTTATTTATTTATTTATTTATTTATTTATTTGTCTGTAACTCAAATGTAATTTTGAAGGTCACCAACAGCCAGTACCAAATTTTTATTTATTTGTTTATTTATTTATTTGTCTGTAAATCAAATGTATAATGTTGTTATTATGTCTGTCATTTCAAGGGTCACCAACAGCCAGTACCAAAGTTTGTTTTTTTTTTTATTTATTTATTTATTTATTTATTTATTTATTTATTTATTATTTATTTTGTCTGTAAATCAAATATAAAGTGTTATTATTTTATGTCTGTAATTTTGAGGGTCGGTACCAAATTATTCTTTCTTTCTTTCTTTTTTTCTTTCTTTGTCTTTAAATCAAATGCATAGAGTCATTATTTTATGTCTGTAATTTTGAGAGTCACTAACAGCCGGTACCAAATTATTTATTTATTTATGTATTTATTTATTTATTTATTTAATCTTTGTCAGATCTAACATCGGAGGTTGGATTACATGGTGGTGGAGGATGGATAAGCAGATGACGTGGAACAAATGAGCAACCGGAGAGTCTCAGCCTGTCTTGATATGCGCTGATAAAGAGGCAGTTGTCTGTTATTAAAAAGGATAAAAAAACATAATGTTGAAACCATACACACAAAAACCTAAGAAGAGAGTAAAGCCACGAAATTGAACAGTGCTCCAAATCAACCAATCAAAATCATTAAAATCATTCCTCACATTTCTGCGTGTTGTTCTGGCACGCTATCAGCTTCCTGTCCAGACGAGACGGACAGGAAGTGTAATTAAAGGAACGTCGTTTCTCTTAAATATGTCCTTGATGCTTTCTCTCTCTCCCTCCTCTCTCTCTCTCTCTCTCTCTCTCTCTCTCCATCTCACAGCGATCACCTTACACCACGGACACACTCCTCATTAGCCTCATTAGCTTAATGGAAGCATGTCTGAGACGAAGAACTCTTTCTCTTAACGCAGAGTTTCACCAGAACAGGAAGAGGTTTCATGGCTTGTGAGATTTATTCTTCTTAAAGATTCTCACCTGCAAAATATGAAAGAATGTGTTAAATAGATTAAAAAAAGCAAGCTGAGGAAGTTTGTAGTATGTAGTATTAAATAATAATAATAATAAAATAAAATCTAGTGATCTGTCTAGTAGGTTGGAGTTTTACAAAATATTGTGAGGATTTAATACAGGTACATTTTCTTCACTGGAAAACTACCACAAATGTAAAAATGTAAAACATTACCTGACTTCACTTCCTCAGACACACCACCAGTTCATTCTTACTCCTTATTATTACTATTCTTTAATTCCTTAGAGTTAAAATCTTCTAAAAGTTATTTATACGCACGGTTTAGGCCGGGTTTTCATTCCTCTGAATGTGGTGTGCCGTATATAACTGTGTATAAATTGAAATAAATGTGAAATAATGTACATTTTATTGCATTATGTTGCATAAAAACGTTGCTTATATACACTGGGTTAATTTACATCCATATATCCTGTGAAGTGTGCAATCATGAAGTGTTTTTAAAGAGACAGAAAACACCACTGGCGTTAATATTTACAATGATTCGCATTTAAACAATAGAAAACAGAAATCCACATGCTAAAATATCACTAGATGGATCTAATACACTGGTCTGAGAGGCTAATAGCGTAATATTAGCTAGCTAGCTGTCACGTTTTCCGGTGTCCATGGCATGAAGTAACAGACCCAGCGCGCAGATCGACAAAAGACAGGGATTTATTTAACAAAAAACAAACAAACAAACATAATCACAAGACCGACATCACACGTAGACGCTACATAAAGATGTTACAGCGACGACGACCAGCCCCGAACCCTGGCAAAAGGCCTCTATATATACAAAACATAATCAGGATAAACATTAGGGACAGGTGAACAACAATTAGGAAACAATAGGAAAGGTGGGGCTGAAACAAAACACATGACATGACAAACAATGACATGACATAATACAACCCCTGCCGGAAACTCCCCCTAATGGCCCAACACAGGGCCTACACCCGTAACACTAGCAACCTTGGTTAGTGATTTATATCATTTAATAGTTAGCTAGCTTACTAACGGACCTGGCTGCAGTTAGCTAGTCTAATGTTAGCTAGCTAATGTGGGGTAGTTTACATCATTGGTCATGTTTTAAAAAGAAAATCGACTACACAGACAGCGTAAATTTCTTAACAGGAATGAACGGTGAGTTATTATAGATATAGACGCATGTATAAACCTGACAAGGATCAAAATTATGGGATGTGACTGAATGAAACCTGGATCTTTAGACTGTAGAAATACTTCAGTGAAAATATAACAATCCTCAAGTCATAACAGTCCTTCAGAGAAAATTCATTCCAGATATATATGTGATTTATACGTGACGTGTCTGTATTTGACACTTTTTTACGTCCGAATTCGTTGTTTTTAAAACTAAACCTCATTAACTTCCCTTACGGTGCTCTGTAGTTGGCTCTAATCAGAAGGACTGAATGCAAACAAGAACTGAAGAGAGATTTTAGCAAGATGCAGTAAGAGAACCGTCGCAGACATCACGGCTAACTCTGAATAATATGGAATGAGAGTTGAGTTTCAGTGTACCGTGTGTCCAGCAGGTGGCATTTTTTACCAAGTTAAAGCTGTGTCTTCTCTCAGACCTGGAAAGGTTCCTCTCTGGTTCCTTTGGTGTAATAAATATCTGTTATACAAGTACAACAAGCTTCAGTGAGCAGCTCCTCATCAAGCTGTGCTGCCTTTAATGAACACACAGAGAAAAAAATGTCTGCAGACAGAAAATAGAAAATATCCAGTACCTTAGATACAATAGATCTGTTACATGCTTATTGCCTTTGATTTATTTGTCACATATACATTACTGCACAGTGAAATTCTTTCTTCGCATATCCCATCCTTGGGGGTTGGGGTCAGAACGCAGGGTCAGCCATGATACAGCGCCCCTGGAGCAGGGTGGGCTGGGGGCCTTGCTCAAGGGCCCAACGGTGGCAGCTTGGCAGTGCTGGGGCTTGAATCCTTGATCGTCCGGTCAACAACCCAGAGCCTTAACCACTTTTGCTACCACCGCCCCAACTTGAGCTTCCACTGCCCCTTATAATAACTATAATAACTTATATAATATAATAACTTATAATAACTATTGAACATTTTCTGGGAATTTTTAGTGTATATGATATGCTATATAATGCAAGTTTACCCATATTTTTTGAGTTATTTTGTGAAATATTCATACAGAATAAAAATTTCTGTGATGCAGCATTCACATCATGATGGTGTATGAAATACATTAAACTGTGATTTGTTCTTGGATTGATTTAGATTGGACAGATTTAGATTTCTACTAGTTTTATAATGAAAACAGAAGACATTACTGCAGTATCTGAGACTGTTACTGTTACAAATATTTTTTACCAATCAATCATGTTTCCAAAATTAAGATAAGAAAATATAAGACATAATATAAAATATGAAAGTATTAAAATCCAAAACAAAGCACTAACACATCACTAATCAGCCAAAATAATAAATTATAATAACATTACAGCTTTTATTCCTTTGGACCATTTTCCCCAAAAATTACACTTTTGCATTAATAAAATCAGATTGTGTTTAGATAGATCTTAATATTGGATCTTTACGTTATTATGAAGTTTTAATTTATACATTTATTATTATTTGCTTATAAATGTGTTATTAACATCTATTTAACAGCCTACCGTAGAGCTTGAAAAACATGAATGGTTATAAATTAAGAAAAAATCCCAAATAATTTAAAATGTGTTTTTTTTTTTTTGGAAGAAAGTCAGACCCATAAACATCTACTTATTTTTTTTACTCCCTTTTTATTTATTTTTTATTCTTTTAATAAAAAAACCCCCCATTTTTTAAAAGAAAGTCCCATAAACATCTACTTATTATTTTATTCCCCTTTTACTGTTTATTTTAGTTATTTTTTTATTATTATTTTAAGAAAATCAGACCCATAAATATCTACTTGTGTTTCACTCCCTTTTTACTGTTTGTTATATTTTAATTATTATTATTTTAAGAAAGTCAGACCCATGAACATTTACTTATTTTTTACTCCCTTTTTACAGTTTAAATTTTTTTTTTTTTTAAATTTTTTATATTTATTTTAAAGAAAGTCAAACCCATAAACATCTACTTATTTTTATACTCCCCTTTTACTGTTTTGTTTAATTTTGACATTTATTCTACCTTTATATTTATACTTCACAAGTCAAATGGGATTTATTGTCATTCCTATCCAATATCTTAAATACACTGGAGAAAAATAACGTGTCATCATGTCCATATAACGCAAATTATATACTAAATATACAATAATTTAGATATTTAAATGTTTATGTAGCCATGGTATTCACACAGAGACGTCTCAAACCTAATCAGTCGACAAAATTACACAGAAAAATGACAGAACGTGAGTCAGGCAACTTTCGTACCAATAAAACGTACAAGTATAAACCAATAAACCTCCTCTTCCTGTCTTTACAAACTTTCTACACCTTTGGAAATATCTCACGTTATGAAGATGATTGAACAAGCATCCAATCAGAATCTGTCTCAGTCTGTCAGCCAATAGAAACTCAGGAATAAGCTGAAAAGTTCTTATGCAATATCACGGGGAAGATGTGATGCTTTTAATCTGCTGTGTGAGTATAGATTGTAGCCATCTTCTCTCTCTCTCTCTCTCTCTCTCTCTCTCTCTCTCTCTCTCTCTGTCTCATCATGTCTATTGATCCTGCAACACTCCCAATTCCCAGGCTACTGTCTTTCTACGTTCAACACCATGATATCTGTCACAAAGATATTTCTGGTCCAGAGAAGACAAGAAGACCTGCAAAATAAAGCCTGAAGATGATGATTGATGTTCGCTTTAAAACTCATTTCCTCTTTGTTTTCCTGTCGGTGGTTCAGACCAATCCATGCATCCACTCTTCGGCACGCTAGCGTGTTAAGACCCAGCCTTATCTTCTCCAGCTCTAGTTTTACATATTCTCAGATCCCTTGTTCTGCAGAGTAATCGAATGTTTTTTCCTCCATATTGCTTTATCGTATTTCAACCCCCCCTCTCCTCCTCCTCCTCCTCCTCCTCCTCCCCATCAAGCTCCCCTCGTACACACACGGTCATTACCCTTCCGTGTGTGAGCGAAGACCGGCTCGTCCAATTACGGCTCGTGCCTCTCTATTCATCTCTGAAATGGGCTGAAACAAATCAATAGTGCTGGGGAAAGCGGTTTTATATAGGCAGTTATGAACTCATAAGCTACAGTATGTCTCATTTCATTTCAGCGGCAGCTGAGACCTCCGCTCGCTCTCCTCCCTCCCTCCTCGCCCGCGTCGAGCCCTGCAGGGACCATTATGAGAATCATAAATAATACGAGCTAATGAGATATGAATTGATTATGTGGGGAAAAGCCTGACGCTTCCCATCCATCACTCTAAATGATGTTTAACAATGGATTACCAGCCAATAATTCCACCAATATGAGATTAAATAAAATAGCTGGGGCTGTTTTCAGCAGGCTGCTCTCTCTCTCTCTCTCTCTCTCTCTCTCTCTCTCTCTCCTCTCTCTCTCCCTCTCTCTCTCTCTCTCTCTCTCTCTCGTTCAATGGAGGTAAAATAAATCTGCTCAATTACTGTACCAGCAATCCGTTTTTCACCGCTAAGGATATTATTATTTCATTTAGGGCTTGTTCATGCATCATAGATTATTTCATTTTGCCCAGTCAATAAGGAGAAGTGCAGTATTTTATTTTCTTCGCCGGGGTTAGTAGAGGAGCCGCAGAGAAGACTCTGAAACCCTCTACGACAATGGAAGGACTTTGAAATAAAACCGCTTTAATTTCCGCATTCATATTGTTTAACTCTTTTTTTTTTTTTTCTCCCTGGTGCTTCTTCATCACCTCATCGCTTATGGTACCATTACATACTGAACCTCAGGCATGTGACAGACCCGAACTGCGAGCCTCTTCCTCAAACGCTGATCAATCGAAACTGAATTATTGGTTCCTATAAGGTGATTTGGAACATCACCTCAATTCCAGGGAACACTGGAAATTGGATAACGTTCGTTTCCACCCGCCAACCAGAGACACTTCTTCCAAATCAGATTAAAGCTTATGTTCGAGCAGTGGCTCAAATTTCTTATTTCTTATCTAATGATATCAGACTGGGCCTTTAAGGGCTTTTTGGTGCTGTGATCTGCACTAATCCATGTTCGGATCGTTCGGTCAGATGTGAAGCAGATGTTTCAAGAGAAGTATTGAAATATTTACCAAATTTTGAATAAATTTCAGCCTGAAATCAAAAGTGTTTGCTGAAATGTACTCGTTATGCAGCCTCTGTAGGGGTCATGAGTTTAGCTCAAGAGATAAAATACAAATAAAATATTTTGTCTGGAGGAAACCCATAAACGTCTAGCTTCACATTCGAGGTCCATTTTGTTATTTTTGTCTCACACTCTTTAACATAAACGTCACCTCACAGAAGAACACGAAACAAAAGAAAAGAAGATGAAGACGAAGGAAAAGACAGGTGAAGTTTAATGAGAAGGATTTGTTTGGTTCTCTCTGGAAAAAAAAAAAGATTACATGCTAATTATTAAATTTCACACATCACACACTTTCATGAAGCTGTTCAGTGTACATCTACAGAAAAATGAAATAAAAATCTAGCTAATGTTATTTCTTCATGTTCCCATATGACATCATATGACATCCTGCGTAACTTCTGCTTCGCTGTAAGGTCCGGTGTCTTGACATTTTATCCTACCGGTCAGATTGTCCTACCGTTTTTGTCTCGCTGAACACCACGCCCATAATTTTGGATTTCTTCATATAAGGTACATTTTTGACTATCTCTGTTAGTTTTTATTGTTAGTTTTCACAAATACCAAGACAGCTAGCAGTAATGAGAACCGTTGTAGGCGAAGTTACACTCCATTATTTCACGTAGTCAAAGATGTGAAGCAGAAACCCGCAGTAGGATTCTTCGATGAGCTTGGTGGTTAGCACGTTTGCCTCACACCTCCAGGGTTGGGGGTTCGATTCCCGCCTCTGCCGTGTGTGTGGAGTTTGCATGTTCTCCCTGTGCCTTGGGGGTTTCCTCCCCTGGTCCAAAGACATGCATGGTAGGTTGATTGGCATCTCTAAATTGTCTGTAGTTGTGTGATTGTGTGAGTGAATGAGAGTGTGTGTGTGCCCTGCGATGGGTTGGCACTCCATCCAGGGTTTTATCCTGCCTTGATGCCCAATGACGCATGAGATAGGCACAGGCTCCCCGTGACCTGAGAATAGATTGGATAAGCGGTAGACAATGAATGAATGAATGAATGAATTTTGCGCTACGGTAGGAAATTCTGACAAGGTAGGACAAATCGACAGAGCACCAGCTCATAAATATTCTGTATTTGTTTCCAAGATTTTAAAGGAGCCGCATGCCACTCGTTCTACCTGAGATGGGGACGCATTCTGGGCTGTGGATATGTAAATATAAGGTCAATTACAAAATAAAAGCGGGCCGGATTTATTACAGTGCTATAATGTATAACTGAACTGTTGAATTCTTTAATCTGATTGGTCAGAAGGGGCTGATTCATTTGCAGCCTTGAAAGTAGTTATGGCGGTCAGGTTTACATGTTTATTTTTAATTTCTAACTAACTTACAGCTAATTCACTAAAACTTGTATGATAGCTGTCGCTCATAATAAAAAAAGTCTTTATAGAAATGGATTAAAAAACTTTATTTAACAAAAAATATGATAATGGTTGATATAGTGAAGTTTTTGGTAATGAAATTTATTAATGGAAGGTGGGTCAATTATCAGGGCTTTGTAATGTTCAGCGATAAAGCTGTTAATTTACAGTTAAAAGACAGAAGACTTCCAAGATAATACGACATTTAGACTTCCAGCAACATTAAATGTAACTATGAATGATTAAATGTACTTTATGATGTATATATAATAAAATGTAAAATATAATGAAATATAATAAAATGCTAAATAAAATTTTATTTAACAACTTTTCATATTGATGTTAATGTTTTCAAGACGAATATAAAATTGAGATCAAGACTAATAAGATAGATAGATAGATAGATAGATAGATAGATGGATAGATGGATAGATGGATAGATGGATATAAGGCATGAGATGGAAAATGAAAGAAGATGGAGAAACTATGCTGAAGTTTGAAGATGTTCTAATGTAAATCGAGTTGCCTTTGCATGATTTAATGCACTGATTGGTGGAAATTGGGAACACCGCTCTTCTCCTGTAATGGCTTTAAATAGGCATTAATCAGGATCAGACGCCTCCCTTTAGCAGGAAGTGAGGTACTATCGCTAAACAAGAGCGATTCAAATTAGAGAACAATCAGCTCGTGTTATGTCCAAACGAACATGAATGACAGAGTGGAATCAGAGAGGACACAAATGATACCGCTCTCTAGAGAACCGGGTACCACTTAACCAGCGGGGCCAATTTGTACAGATGAGTTTTAGATGTTGCCAATCAGCCGGAATTAAAACAAAACGAGAGGGCCTTTTAATGGCGCATCAGGAGAGGTGGCGTCCCGAGCAAGCCTCTGTTTCACACACCTCCAGCAGCCATCCTCCTCATCCTCTCTCTCTCTCTCTCTCTCTCTCTCTCTGCTTCTGAGGACCCCCGAGGAAAGAGGTGGCTGTCACAGTATCTGATTAATGACCCGTCGGAGTCGTGTCCAGCTGCATTAGGCCTCCATGTATCTCACCGCGTCCGAAAAAGCGGGCCGAGGGCTTTTGTTCTGGGAGGAAATGGTGTCAGCGGCCCCCTCTGCCGTTAGCCCATAAAAAGATAAAGATTTACTGTCATCAGAGGAGCCAGATTAAAGCGCACAATGCCGACATTGATTTTTTTACCAAAAAATTCACGTTTTGGGAAAACTCATTCCGGCGGCCGGGGCCTGATATGATCAGCTTATTTGGGGAGGGATAATATGGAATCTTCTCTCCAGAATGAACTTTGAAAGGAGTAAATTGTAAATATTGATTTCTGAAATGGACTGTCAATCTCGGTCGCAGCAGATTATTCCTATCATCCCGCTCGACCCCTAGTGACGAGGAATTCAAAAACTGCTGACGAAGTGGAGCGTATAGGATTTCGGTTAGGAGCCAAGAGCCTGCGCCGGTAATGGCTGTTCAATTTTATCAGATGGTGCGCGAGATCTCATCAGAGGCGAAAAATGAAATGAACTGTGACTCTGAATCAGGATCCACTGCTCTTATCCGGGTGAAAATCATCCGAGTGGGGGCCGAGGGCTTTCCATTACTCCGGGTCACTTCATTACGGAGAGGCACGCCGAGCCCGATTGAGGCAAACAAAGCGGCCCTTTCCTGTCTCACCCAGGGGTCGAGTGTGAGGGCCGGCCTGATAGGGCCTACGACGTGTCCGGGGTTATCCTATTACCACTTAAGAGGGATGGTGAAAGGCAGCAAATCTTGACCACTTGTTTGTTATCCTTTCCTCAACCTTTTGATTGTGGGACTTGTGTGTGTGTGTACGGGAAGGGAAGAGGGGGGGATTCTATTATTTCGTCCCTCGCTCCTTATGGGAGGAATATAATTCATCTTTTCCTGCTGATTGGTTGAAATTGATTTTTTTCCCCCCACCTTTCCGAGGTGTCGGATCACGTTGTTTGAAACTTAGTGAAGCAGCTTAGAGCGCTCGCTGTGTACTTTAAAGGCACCTTGAGCTGAGCCAAATCTATTAGGAGACCTGACATGAAGAAAAGTGAAATGTTTGACTTAAAGCTGTTCGGGTTTATGTTTGAAAAACCGAGAAGGACGTAAGGCGAGAGCGAGAGACGGTGAACGAATGCCTCTCTTGTGTGGACTGAATTCCTACTGAAGCCCTAAAGAACGTTTCAAAATGATATGTGGAGAGTATGAGTGTTATAGTTATAATGTCACCCCGTATAACAGAAGACGGCAGGTTCGGGCGCGTTTACTGAGTTATGGTTTATTTTGCCTTCCATAGGCATAGCCACCGTATTGATCCAGAAGGTACTTCAATATGCAGGGAGCAAAGGCACTTGATAGCTACGCGGGTGAAAAATGATGGTGGCCGCGCCGGGGAGATTTGTATGGCTGCGATAAGAAGAGAGAAGGTATAAAGACACACAAGATAAACTCACCACAAGATTCAGGTCATTTGTTTATTCGTTTTTGTTGCTGTTGGACAGAAAAAGTAAGTGAGACATGTTAGAAATTGTTATCCCTGTTTTCCAGAGGTGGAGAGTAACAAATTGCTATAACGCTTGTGATGATACTGCAGGGTATATATATATATATATATATATATATATATATATATATATATATTTTTCTGGATCTGTACTTTAGAAAATACGTAGCACATGCAACTGAGATTATGTACAACATTCATCTTAAGCCACAAAGTTTTCTAATGCAAGCTCGTTACACGTGCAGATGATTCGAAAGCTAACAACATCTTGCTCTTGTTAAGTATGTTAGTTACAAATATAGAGATTTTAAGCTAACCATCAAGCTAATGTGTGAAGAGCCTCTTCAGTATCTAGTTAGAAATACCATATATTAGTTTATAAAATATATTAGCTTCCTAGCCATGTAGTAATAAATGAACTAGCTAATATATCTAGCTTGCTAATAATCTTGGTCACTTTAAATAAGCAGAAAATTTACCTAGCTGTCATTTTCTAATCTGATATCTGCACTATTTTTCAAGCTTAAGCTAATAACCTGATGGAGCACATTTTTGTTCTGACTAGCGAAATGTTTTGACAGTAAGTTAGTAATATGTTACTCTCTTGCACAAAGAAAAGGTAAACAAACACGTATTTCATTATTTTTACACCTAAATCTGTATTTTCTAGCATGATGGGATTAACAATTTCATAAATGTAGTGTTAATTCCTAAAATTTAAGGAATGTTAACTGCTAAATTGCTAGCTATCCGGTCATGTGACCTATCTGGAAGAAATTCAGGCCAAAATTCAAGAGCACAAAATCTTTTCCACTACATTATACAGTGAAGTTTTCTGCTACGAGATGTTTATTTAAATTTATTTAAGGTTGGAAGGAGTCTCCAGTGTCCGTGTAACACTAAAGGTGGAACCTGAGTAACAGAGCTGCTGTAACGTAAGTAAGAACAGGAAGTAATTAAATAAATATTAACGTGATACTTTCCGGATTTTTCCAGAGACTGTATGGTTTTTAGAGTATTAGATTAGACTATAAAGATCACACATACATGTGCTTAATGACTTTCAAATTCACTGAAAGGTCTGAGATTCCTTTTAGAACTTTCTGGAGCCCTGGCAGCGTTTTGCGGCATTTCGAAACGGAGCGCGGCGCCGTGCTCACCGGAGCGATTGCTTTGGATTGTGTTTGATTGCAGAGTCTCTCTCGTGGGTCGCTGAGAACTCACAGAAGAAGCCTGAACTTTGCTAGAGTCTCATGAGAGATCACACCCTCGCACGGCCTCACGTTCCCGGATCCATACATCGACCCGGTGTACTGTTACACACTGCCTGTGTGCTGAACACTTAGATGACACTGATATTAGCCCTCGCTCTGTGGGCTCCAGTGTCCTCCAGCAAGATAGACTCCAGCTCCAGATGATTTCCAGCTCCTTCTCTAATCTCGCTTTTCTTTTGCTTCTGAGGTTTGCTTGAGACAAAATACAATCTCAGTGTAATTCACTCAGATCCCTCTTTTCTAAGGTAGAACGTAGCGTTCTCCTGGATATTACAAACCCTTAATAGAACCCTTTATAGTGCCCTTTTTAATTAAGCTGTTTACCTAGGGGGGGCACGGTGGCTTGGTGGTTAGCACGTTTGCCTCACACCTCCAGGGTTGGGGGTTCGATTCCCACCTCTGCCGTGTGTGTGCAGTTTGCATGTTCTCCTCGTTCCTTGGGGGTTTCCTCTGGGTACTCAGGTTTCCTCCCCTGGTCCAAAGATATGCATTGTAGGTTGATTGGCATCTTTAAATTGTCCGGAGTGTGTGTGTGCCCTGCAATGGGTTGGCACTCCGTCCAGGGTGTATCCTGCCTTGATGCCCAATGACGTCTGAGACGTCTTGATTCCCTGTGACCCGAGAATAGATCGGATAAGCGGTAGACAATGAATGTTTACCCAGACTTGTGTAACACTCATAAATACTTTGGGTTCTTCATGGGAGTAGTTAAGGGTTCCTCAAAGGGTTCCTTAAAGGGTTTGTCATTAAAAAGACAAGAGAAATTATGATTATTCACACTCTCTGGTGTCACCCAAATGAGGATGAGGTTCCCTTTTGAGTCTGGTTCCTCTCAAGGTTTCTTCCTCATCCAAACTGCTTCTATCAGATCTAAAGCACATGATAGATTTACATTCAGAACACTGATAAAAAATAAAAAACCTCTAATGGTTCTTTAAAGGTTCTTAGGTTGATAGCTTAGTTTGGGTTCTAAGTATTCTTTCTATCAGGGAATTTTGTTCTAAAAATAAATGTTCCACAAATACACATAGTTATATTTGCTCATGTACACTCAAAGAAATGGTTCTTTGTATATATTTGTTGAGGGTTTTGGGTACAAATAGTGCTACTTTTGGAAAAGGTTCTGTTATAGAGTTCTACATGGAACATTCCCATAGTGCAAAAAATTTAGGGTGCTAGATTTCACCTCCTTTTTTAATTTTTTTTTTTTTTTAAAGAGAGTTCTAGTTTATGATATGATAATACTCATCATGGGTCAAAGAACCTGTAAGAACCCAAAGAAGTAACATACACTCCTAGAAAATATGTTCTATAAGGGAACTTTGGATGGTTCTAAGGGTTCTCATCTTTCTTTCTAACAGGAAAACCTTCTGTTGTAAGATTGTATAGAGAACCTTCAGGGTGATAGATAGAACCCCTTTTTGCCCTAAAGAGCATTGTATAGTGTTGTGTTACACTTGTAGAAAAAAATAAAGGCTTTATGGGTTTAACGTTGTAAAAATGTGTTTATATAAAGAAACTCTCGGTTATCGGGTTCTACATAGAACCTTTAAAGGTTCCTGCAGATTGGACACATTTAAAGGTGTGTATAGTCATGTGTTACAGTCACACCGTGTATTTGAAATGTTAAAGGTTCTAGATTTGTCCTGAATGCAAACATTTAGCATGTGCTAGCTTGATTTCTTGGTTCTGTTTGTGATCTTCTCTGTGCGAGTGAAAAACACGTTATTACTGTTCTACTTTTAAAGGGTTCTACTAACATGGAACGCTTTCCAAAAACACTCTAGATAAAGGTTCTAGATATAGGGTTCTAAGCTTTCCAAAGTAGTTATAGAAAAACAGGAAAACCTTCTATTGTAAGATTGTATATAGAACCTTCAGGGTGCTAGATAGAACCCTTTTTTTTCCAAAGAGGATTTTATAGTGTTGTATTACACTCGTAGAAAAAAATAATAAATAATGTTAAAGGTTCTAGATTTGTCCTGAAAGCAAACATGTAGCATGCGCTAGCTTGATTTCTTGGTTCTGTTTTGATTTTCTTTGTGCGAGTGATAAACACTTTGTTTCTGTTCTACATTTAAAGGGTTCTTCTAACTTGACATGCTTTCTAAAAACAGTTAAACACTCATAAGGTTCTAGGTATAGGGTTCGTGAACACTAAGTGTTAGAGAAGGAGAGAAATTTCATTGGACAATGTTTTTTTTTTTCGTGGCAAAGAGTGAGACAGTCCAAAGTTTAAATTAAAATTGAATAAAAGAGAGAAGAATAAGTTCTGGGCTTCGGTTCCGTTTCAGAGAGCAGGGCAATTTAAAGCCTGGAGATGTGGAATTAGAGAGGATTTGATGCGTTTCAAATGAAAAAAGAGAGGGACACTAACAGTGGTGTGGCATCTTCAGGTGGCGTTCGAGTAATGTCTTCTGGCACGTTTGACGCATGGACGAGACCCGGAATGTGAAACGTGAAGGATTTTGGCTTTTCCGTTCACGTCAGTTTATCACGTCTCTCATCCTTTGGGTTGAGGGAGAAGAAAAACAAAGAGGCTACAACGGAAACAAGTTGATTTGGATTATAATACAAAGCATTTATTCCAGCTATCTGGATATTCACTGTTAAGGTTACAGTGTGAAGAGGTGAAGAAGGTACAGGAGTTTAAGTACTTGGGGTCAACAGTCCAGAGTAATGGAGAGTGTGGGAAAGAGGTAAAGAAGCGAGTGCAGGCAGGTTGGAATGGGTGGAGAAAGGTGTCGGGAGTTCTGTGTGATAGGAAAATATCAGCGAGAATCAAGGGGAAGGTGTACAGGACAGTGGTGAGAGCGGCCATGCTGTATGGTTTAGAGACAGTGCCACTGAGGAAGAGACAGGAGTCAGAGCTAGAGGTAGCAGAGCTGAAGATGTTGAGGTTCTCTTTGGGAGTGACAAGATTGGACAGGATTAGGAACGAGTACATCAGAGGGACAGCTCATGTTGGACGTTTGGGGGACAAAGTTAGGGAGGCCAGATTAAGATGGTTTGGACATGTTCAGAGGAGGGAGAGTGAGTATATTGGTAGGAGAATGTTGGACATGGAGCTGCCAGGCAGGAGGCAAAGAGGAAGGCCAAAGAGGAGGTATATGGATGGAATTAATGAGGATATGAAGCTAGTGGGTGCAAGTGTTGAGGATGCAGAAGATAGGGATAGGTGGAGAGAGATGATTCGCTGTGGCGACCCCTGAAGGGAAAAGCCGAAAGAAGAAGAAGAAGATCAGGATATTCACTGAAATAACAACTGAATCCCTGAGGACCTCGACATGCGCTTATCGAGGAGTAGTGGGATCAGATACAATAAAAATATATATATTCATGACACTGAAAGGCCCTGGCTGCTGGATGTATTAATGTGATCAAGTGTTCTTTCTGAGGAAACTCAGTACAGACTGCTACTTTATCTCTCTCTCTCTCTCTCTCTCATTCGCTCTTGCTCAGTCTTTCTCTCTCTCTCTCTTTCTCTGTCATCCCCCCCCTCTCTCTCTCTTGCTCACTCTTTCTCTCTCTCCCTCTCTCTTTCTCTGTCATCCCCCTCTCCCTCTCTCTCTTGCTCAGTCTTTCTCTCTCTCGCTGACTCCTTCACTCTCACTCCTTCACTCTCTCTCTCTTTCGCTCACTCTTTCTCTCTCTCTCTCTCTCTCTCTCTCTCTCTCTCCCTCTCAGACAGACAGGAGCATGATCAACATGCACGGTGTGTAGGTTGTCATGCAGATAGCCCCTCTTTTTGGTAATGGAGGGAACAAAGGATCGATAAGACGTCGGAGATGCCTGTTTGGCTGCTCTTATCCCGATGAATAATGCGCCTGTCATAATAGCCGGGATAATTTAACGCTGACACTTAAAGCGTGATGATGAATAGGCTGTCGAGCTGGAGTGGGTGTGCACACAGACACACACACACACACACACACACACACAGACTCGACCTGAAGTTTGGATAAAGTCATTTTTCTGCCACCCAGAGACTGAAGAACGGACACGAATAAATAAAGAATAAAACATAAAACCCTAAGCTGTGTGTGTGTGTGTGTGTGTGTGTGTGTGTGTGTGTGTGTGTGCGTGTGTGTGTGTTATAGGAAATGACTCCACGTCAGCTTTGATTCCACCCTAAAGTTGATTCTTTTTCCTATATTTCATATTCAAAACTGCTTTATTGCTCTGAGACTACACCGACCTCCAACAGGACCGATTTTTTATTTCCTTTTTTTTTTTTATTTGAATCTTTTTATAAGCAACACAAGCACGATTTTTATCCAGTTCATGTTACGAAACGTCCCTGGAAACAAGAAGAGATGCTTCCATCCTTCTCAGTTTCTCCTTTCATCTTCTGATCAGTTCCAGCTTTACTACTGAGACTGTAGACTCCTTCCATACAAAAAACCCTCCAAAAACCCCTTAAGATCAACAATTACACACTTTCTAATATTTTCTTTTAATTCTATCATTCTAATATTTAATATATTCGCTTTCCTAAACTATTTTTAGTCTGTTCAATTCTACATTCGAAGTAGCTGCTACTTTCATTACACTCATATATAAAAAAACAACACTCCAGTGGTTCTTTAGGGGTTCTTTGGATAGTTAAAGGTTCGAAGCTGGCTAAAAGGGTTCTTGGAACTTCTACACTTGTTATAATCATATCTCCTTAGAGAGAGAAAAAAATTGCTTCTACTTTGCTATACACTTTTAAAAAGCACGGTTCAGGGTCAGGGTCCGGGTCTATGAAGAACCTTTACGTGCATGGAACGTTTTCATTATGCAAAAGGTTCTATGTAGTGAATTAAAGGTTCTGTAGACTAAAGAAAAGGCTCTTTATGACACTGAGGAAAAAGGGGTTCTTTTGAGGACCGTTTAATAAAAGGTTCTTTGGGGAACCAAAAATGGTTCTTCTACAGCATCAATGCAAAAAAAAAAAAATGTTGTGCAAAAGGTTCTATGTAAGTGAAATAAAGGTTCTTTAGACAAAAAAAAAAGGCTCTTCATGACACTAAGAAAAAAGGGGTTCTTTTGAGGACCATTTAATGAAAGGTTCTTTCGGGAACCAAAAAAATGGTTCTTCTACAGCATCAATGCAAAAAAAAAAAAAAAAAAAAAAAAAAAAGTTTCCGTTGCGCAAAAGGTTCTATGTATAAAATAAAGGTTCTTTAGCCTAAAAAAAGGTTCTTGATGGCACTAAGTAAAAAGGGGTTCTTTTGAGGACCGTTTAATAAAAGGTTCTTTGGGGAACCAAAAAGTGTTCTTCTACAGCATCCTGACCTCAACCCCATAGAACACCTTTGGGATGAATTAGAGCGGAGACTGCGAGCCAGGCCATCTCGTCCAACATCAGTGCCTGACCTCACAAATGCGCTTCTAGAGGAACGGTCAAAAATTCCCATAAACACACTCCTAAACCTTGTGGAAAGCCTTCCCAGAAGAGTTGAAGCTGTTATAGCTGCAAAGGGGCGGGACAACTCCATATTACATTCATGTGCATGTAAAGGCACCCGTCCCAAAACTTTTGACAATATAGTGCACGTAAAGAATTCCTCACAGTCTGGATCTGACTGTTAGTGTGTCTTGATCCTCGGTCGGGGATGGCGTGGGGGTGCAGGAACAGGAAGCGAAAAGGATTTGATCAGTAACTCCTCTATCTATAAAGCGTTATGATTTATTACTTTACAGCAATAACGTCTCCTGTTGATGCAAAAACAGAAAGAAGGAGAAAGTCAAAGCTAAAAAAAGTTAAAAGCAACATTTTGCTGACAGAAAATTTGGACCCAAGCAAGCAGGATTAATTTTTTCAGCCATGCAGAAGGCTTGATAA
>JAUCMX010000022.1:17349914-17379914 GCA_033459395.1 Hemibagrus guttatus | reverse complement strand
ATTAGACTCTTTCCTATCATAAAAAGTCCCAAGCCTAACTTCTCAGGGAAGCTAAGCAGCGCTAAATATCCACAGAACCCTCGAAGAACCCTGAAAATATCTATTACGCTCATGTGTAATACTCTAACACTCATGTGTTCTTCAGTTTGTCCAGTTGGAGAACCCTAAAACAAGTTAAGAACCTTTGAAGAACCCCAAATTTCAATGACTGTGACGGATCTTGTCAGTCGTAATATTCCGGACAGAACCTTTAAGGATTCCCTTAAATACAGGAGAAAGAGTGAAGAACTTCACTGGGAAGTTAAAAACCCTTGATTATCCACAGAAACCTGGAAGAACCGCTAAAATGTCCTTTAGACAATAAAACTGTTCTTTATGACACGCAGAATGTTTTTCTTTTAAAGAAACATTTACTGAAAGGTTCTTTGAGGAACCAAAAATGGTTCTTCTACGTCATCAATGTTGAAAACATTGGTTCTTTTTGGTTCTCCCTTTATTTTAAAGAGCGCTGAGTTCTATCTAGCCACATGAAGCATTCCTTTTAGTTAGTCCTGTCTGGTAGAACCCCCAAAATACTCTACAGTATTATAGGGTTTCTCAATCGAATTAGGGATTCTGAGTCATCTGTTTAGGATGCTTAGAACCCAGGAAGAACCCTTGCAGAATTTCTGAAGAACTCTTCAAGCCTTATATCTTCAGAAGAGAAAAATGACAGCATGAATTTCATAGAGACGATGACGTAAATAATCAATTGTCGGTCAGATTTTTCCTAAGATTAAATGTAGCTAAAAACGGATAAAAAATTCCCATGGCAATTGTTGGCAAATCTCTGCGGTGTCCGAGGAATGAAACTCTTCAGGATGTCTTCAGGATGTTAGTGGAACATATTTGTTGATTGACTCTGGATTAAAATCATCCACTGAATGAATTTTTTATTTTTTATTTTTTACTGTAAATGAAATTATTTTCAATCCAAAAACATCAAACGGAATGTGAGGCCGATGATAAGAGCGCTTGTTTTTCTGTCTGTAATGTACTTTCTGAAGACGTTCTCCAAACCCCAGATATGGCTTTTTGTCTGCCGTCATCGGCGGATCAATAAAAGTATTTCTCTTCATCAGGAGTTCATGGCTCAGTCAACGACACGCTGATGTCTCGTGGCTGAGGAACATTAAGATTGCATTTCCGTTCGAACCCTTTTACGGCCCAATCGAAGAAGCTCCAAATTCATGTTGCGCATTTCTCTGAAAGCTTTAATTGAGACTCCCTTCTTAATTTTTATGACTGTTAATCCGATTATATTTGACCTGAGACGTGGCCGGGCTTCGTCTCGTCGGCTCTTCATCGCCAGACCGCCCTCTCACCTAATTACCCAAGAGTCATCTTCTGGCGAGTGAGCTCCGGTTCAACCGCAGAGGCAGAACAGACATAAAGTATGATCAGCGTTGAGATAAAAAAACAAACAAAAAAAAACGTCCTTGTTTTGATAATAATGGAATCAAGCTGAAAAATGTATATATAAGAAATAATAATAATTAATAATAATAATAATAATAATAATAATAATAATAATAATAAGTTTTATTAATAATAAATACATTTTAGTTAAAGTTAATATATTTTTTTAATATTTACATATTTTTATATAATATTTATTTATTAATTTTTAATTTGTCTATTTATTTATTGTATCTACTTGTGTGAATAGCAAGATATCAATACAACTTAATATTATGCTTCTGGAAACATCACTTTATTTATCTGTGTGTATTAAATATTGCATTACTTTTAAAAAAAAAAAAAGCAAAAAAAATATAGCTGATATATTTATGATTCCATCCTCGCTGAACAGTATTATAAGACACGTGCAACACCATTAAAGGCTTTCTGTCACATCGAAATATTTTACTCATCCCACGGATTTATGATCCAGATTTTAACGCTTCACCCTTTCTTGTATTTAACCTACAGCTACCTGAATTATTATTATTATATTATTATCACTGTATAAAAAAAAGAGGAAGAAAAACGAAAGCAGGAGACGAAGGAGATCTGTCGCTCCACAGATGGATTTCCGAGAGTTTCCGAAGGGAACGAGGGAACGAGACTTCTGTAGTCACTAGATGGCACTACATTACTCCAGATCCAGTGCAGTTCAGTCTCACACACACACACACACACACACACACACACACACACACACACACACACACACACACACACGTCAGTCTGATTTCTAACATCGCCGTTCTCTCAGAACACTTTGTCCTTCAATTCAGAGTGTGAGCTGGATTTATTCCACCATGAACACATATCCATAGATCTGTTACTATATTATTATTATTATTATTATTATTATTGTTATTACATTATTATATGCAGCATGTTACATTATTATTACCTCTGTTACACCACTGTGCCTATTAAAATATTACACAAATGCAAAATATGAAAATAATTTTGGTTAAAATGCGGCCGACGTGTTAAACCTTATGTTTCTGAAATGTTTGTTTTTCTTGGAGCTCTTCTTTAAGCATACATTTTTTGTTATTTTTTAATGTAATCATTTATTTATTTATTTATTTATTTTTTTAAATCTTTAAGATTTAAATAATAATAATAATAATAAAAAATAATTCTTTCTACAATACAGTATGTAAAGTGTCGAGAGAGAAATATAGCAATATGTCAAGCGATCGTCTTCTAACGTTAAAATAACGTTCAAAGTACGAATAATTCTAACGTTGTGTAGAATATATGAGATTAATGAGAATTTGCTTCAAACTTATACATTAGCTATACTCTATGGTACTTACTATTGATCTCAGTGTCTACTGGTATTTCTGTATTTGTTCTAGTCGTCAGAGGGAGGAGAAATGTATCACACGCCACACACACACCACACACCACACCACCACACACATCACGACCACAAACTTCCCTGATGAAGTGAGTCCCGTTTGAGGAGTTCTTTATTACGCCACTGATCCATACCAATTCAAATCCATATCAATATCAATTTACTGATATCAATATCCATCCCGCTCGCACAGGCAGAGGCAGAGGCGCCTCGGCTCCCCAGACGAGCGTCACCTCGCTGCTTAACACACACACACAGCCTCAGAGTGAGGCGTCAATAAGGCAGAGCGTCTTTCAGAGAGTATCGACGGTTATCAAAAACGCCCTTGATGTAATTTCATGCCTGTCGACACTCATAGTCCATATGCCGAGCGTTAAGGGGGGGTGTAAAGCGCTCGTGGGTCGGCTCTGAAGGACTCGACGTGGAACTTGGGCTCACGCAGTCACACAGTGGCCACTGGAGCTGTGTTAACCGGGAGTTAGGACCCCCTCTAACATCAAATCCCCCACTTTTAACGAGATCTGATACGGCACTCCTGAGTGCACGCTCCCAACTAGTTCCAAAGTTTCGTTTCTAATGAACGCCCAGGGATTCATCAAACGGCAGGATGCTCTCACGCCTGAGGAGAGATGAGAATTTATCTGCGCAACAGCTCTTAGTGAATGACACATCGAGGACATCTTTCACTCCAAAAGGCACCAGGAGGAGGAAGTGCACTAAAACGGACAGCCGCATATGTGCTTGGTTTAAAAAAAAAAAAAAAGTTAAAAGTTAATCGAGGCGGTTTTGTTCTGCATAGTTTGCGGACAAACGTTACGTCTCGTTAGCCGTTATCGTGACGGTGAGTGCTGACATCAGTCTGAAATCTAAAACTATTCCAAGTCTGTCTCCTTCTATTTAAATGCCGGCGCTTGATCAAGAAAAAAGCCGTTTCTGTTATTAACCGACCGAACGGAGCTGCTTGGTTCCATCAACGGATCAAAGGATATTAATGGTTTTAAGTGAAAAATAAACCTTAACAAATCTGCTTTCAAACTGTTCGGTGTTGTGCACATGTCAGGATTTGAAACTCGACATAATTCGCTGCACACTCCTCATTTTTCCAATTGATACCGAGTTCGGCTTCAGGAAGGCAGCTGCGCTGAGCTGTAAACATTAAGTCACTTAAAAATGTTTTCATCTAAACCTGGTGTGTGCTGTAGGTTAGGAATAAAACACTCTCGGTGTCATGCTGGTGCAGGAAAACCATCAACCCTAGGTGAGGTCGTGCGTCAAAAAGCCGAGTCACACTTCACACAACGAGACGATTACTTCCCGATGTGTAAAATAATATTTTTTATTATTCGTAGAAAATTTTTAATTGTCTAAATTACGTTACGGAACGTCTACGAAACACTTTATGGAGACTATGGACAGTCTCAAAAAAAAAGAAAAAATAAAGAAAACATATTACAGACGCCCTGCCCTCACCTGCCTTGCTTTTTCGTTCTGAAAACTTGTTATGAAGCACTGATGCTTGAATATTGAACAACAAAAATGAATATGTAATTAATTTCATTACAAGAAGAAGAAGAAGATTTCATTCCCTGCTCTAGAACAGAAGAAGAGATAAGGAAGTGTGGCGTCTGTAACAGGAAGCTGTTACTCTCCATCGCTCCTCTGGTCTAGGAATGCAGTTAATTTGGGCAAATGCAAATGAACAAATAAATAAATGCCCCACACACCCTACTCCCACCCCTCCATCCCTGAGGGACCGTTTCCATTGTCTTTGTGCTATAATTGCCATGCAGAACATGCAAGACCCAGAGTCCCTGTATTGACCAAGCTGTTTTTAATAGAAATGATAGAAATCTCCATGGATTTTATATAACGTGTAAAAGAAAGATGAAACAAACTGATGTTTCCATCCATCCATCCATCCATCCATCCATCCATGCATCTATGCATCCCTGTGTATCAATTCCGGTCCCTGTGTAGTCCATATGCATGCGGTATAAGACTCAGTGTGTTTGGTAAGCATGTGCCCGTCCTGATCTCTCATAATATTAGCGCGAATCAATGCACTGCTTTTTTAATTATTGCTCATGCTACAAAGCGAGGGAAGGCTCATTTAAGGGCGGATCGATGCGGCAGAGCGATTGGCGGCTTGCGCGGCTGTACATCAGGCTCCTTGATGTGAAAATCGTTGGGGCCTGCGCGGGCCGCGGCTCGCTCTGATCAGGCCGCTTAGGGCCCCCAGCTGGCTCCGGGGCCTGGCTAATGGCTGAACCCTACGTGAACCAGCATCCTCCATCGCTCCCTCTGAAAAACACATCACGGTGATCTCGATCGGAAAACAGAGAGAAACACATACACGTCTCCCCCTCCTTTCCTCCCCTCTGCTCTCCTCCACTCTCTATCGCCGCTCTCTCTTTTCTCACTCCGTCTCTCTCTTCATCACGCCATTGATTACTTGCTATTTTTCTTCCTTTATTTGTTCCCTTCATCCTCCTCTCATCCCAGGGTAGGGGAAAGGCGCAGCGCTCCCGTGTACACCTCTATTACCGTCCTTCTATCTATCCTCAGACCGTGACCGGGGTTGTTGAGCGCTCTTCTTCTTGCCTCCGTATGCTTTAAGAGGTTAATAACTTAGGCCTTCGGGCATTATTTAAGGGCTGGTGAGAGGTAGCGCATCACGCCGCTGGTATTCTGTTGCTTCGGGGTCACCTTTGGCCCCTGACGCTCTCTATACACAGAGAAAACTCCACCTGGGCCACGTCGTCTCTTCTCCTCGGGCCTCTTTCATCACACGTTTTAGCCCTCTGGTGCCTAAACTGATACAAATGGTGCTAATCTCAGGAATGTGTGAACAGCAGCGTTTTGGCAGCGATCGGCGTTATTTGTCACCATTCCTGCTTCCCCGTCTCATTTGCGCACAGACGCTCGTGTTAAATGGCCAAATAATTGTTTTCAGCATTTAGCCCATTCAACTTCTATCAGGGGGTTTGCACATCAACTTCACGCTCCCAGCTGATGATTTATACCGAGAGTCTGAGCAGTGCTTGGGGATATCAATCCCAATAAGAGCCGGCTCACTGGCCCAACGTCCAATCAGGAGCCAGGCCAAGCCACGGCGCTCCTGCAGTGTTCTCAAACCGGGGAAAATTTTCAAGCTTTTTTTTTTTTTTTTCTTTTCGACTTTTCTCGGGATGAGAGACACGGATACAGCCGGTGTGTTTAAGATTCCTTTAAAACTTTTTCTAAAGACTTCCAGAATCTATATCGTATCTCTAAACCTATCCTTCACTCCAGTCTTAAAAAATTAAACGGTTAAATCGAGCCTGAAGGATTCAACAGCACTTAAAGTAAGAGAATTATCATTTCAGGGTTCTAAGTACAAAACCTTGCAGAAGTCGCTTGAGGAACCCAGTAGAAATTTCACTCCATAATTGGACATCTCTATAAAGCTTATCTATTTTCCTGTCCAGACACTCGGTCCATATCAGTTAATTAATGAGGCAAAAAAATGGAATTTGCTCTTGTTTTGGTCGTGTCCATGTTGATGATTGAACGTCTTTGTCTCGTTCCACTCCACAGTGGTGGTTACTTTGAAGCTCCTATGGAAGTAGACACTCAGGACTTTATACATACTGTGCGATACAGTTGGCACAGCAGACGATAATCGACGCCTCTCGACCAATCAGATTCCAGAACTCAGCAGTGTTGTGGAATAAACCATGGAGTACGTGCTGGTGAGATATACGAGCCTGGGTTCCAGTATTTGTTTCCGTGATTGACTTCGAAACCTCTTTAATGCGTGAGTTAAACCTCGTTTGAGACCCTTTCGATCGAAGGCACTTATTAATTAGCTTAATAACAAGTGCAGAGTCTTTAATGGATCAGTTTAATAATGAGGAGTAATAAGGTAATAAGGTAATGGCTGTGTGGGTGACATCACAGGTCCTTCTTATTATTTATGTGTTTATTTTTCCAGAGGCGTTAATGAAATCTCTGCTCATGTAGTCAACATGTGTTATGTCTTTATGGTTTACATGTGAACATGAAGCATGCAGAGAACCCACACCCACCTCTCCGTCTCTCCACCTCTCCCTCGCCACCTGTCTACCTCTCCACCTCTCCGTCTCTCCACCTCTTCACCTCTCCACCTCTGTCTCTCTACCTCTTCACCTCTCCCTCGCCACCTGTCTACCTCTCCACCTCTCCGTCTCTCTACCTCTGTCTCTCCAACTCTTCACCTCTC
The DNA here is from genome assembly GCA_033459395.1 of Hemibagrus guttatus. Taxonomy (NCBI): domain Eukaryota; kingdom Metazoa; phylum Chordata; class Actinopteri; order Siluriformes; family Bagridae; genus Hemibagrus; species Hemibagrus guttatus. The sequence continues at coordinate 17,372,814 of JAUCMX010000022.1, read as the reverse complement.
TGTCTCGCTACCTCTTCACCTCTCTGTCTCTCTCTGTCTCTCCACCTCTATGTTTCTCTGTCTCTTTACCTCTCCACCTCTCTGTCTTGCCATCTCTCCACCTCTTCAACTCTCCGTCTCTTCACCCCTACAGCTCTCTGTCTCTTCACCTCTCCACCTCTGTCTTTCCAACTCTTCACCTCTCCATCTCTTCACCCCTACACCTTTCTGTCTCTCTACCTCTTCACCTCTCTGTCTCTCCACATCTTCACCTCCCTGTCTCTCCACCTCTATGTTTCTCTGTCTCTTTACCTCTCCACCTCTCCATCTCTTCACCTCTCCACCTCTCTGTCTTTCTACCTCTCCACCTCTCTGTCTTTCTACCTCTCCACCTCTCTGTCTTTCTACCTCTCCACCTCTCTGTCTCTCCACCTCTTCAACTCTCCGTCTCTCCTCCTCTTCACCTCTCTGTCTCTCCATCTCTCCACCTCTTCAACTCTCCGTCTCTTCAACCCTTCACCTCTCTGTCTCTCCATCTCTCCACCTCTTCAACTCTCCGTCTCTTCAACCCTTCACCTCTCTGTCTCTCCACCTTTTCAACTCCCTGTCTCTCCACCTCTCCATCTCTTCACCTCTGTCTCTTCACCTCTCCACCTCTTCAACTTTGTCTCTTCACCTCTACACCTCTCTGTCTCTCCACCTCTCTACTTCCATCTTTCCACCTCTCCGTCTCTCCATCTCTCCACTTATCCAACTCTCCTTCTCTCCATCTCTCCTTCTCTCCATCTCTCCACCTCTCTGTCTCTCCACTTCCCTACTTCTCTGTCTCTCCATCTCCTCACCTCTCCACCTCTCTGTTTCTACGTCTCTCCACCTCTTCACCTCTCTGTCTCTCCACCTCTCAACCTCTCCATCTCTCCACTTCCCCACTTTTCTGTCTCTCCAACTCTCCGTCTCTCTGTCTCTCCATCTCGCTTGCTCTCGTTCAGACACGGAAAGTTATCTTTACATTGACCATTAGTCCATTACAGCAGTTCATTTACTAATTAAAATCTCAAAAAGGGCAGCATCGACAAAGCTCTAAATGCTTAAAGGTGATTTCTGACTGACCTCTGACACGCTAGACCCGATGCCTGATAGCAGTGAAGGCCACGGCATGCACCGTGTCTGAGCCGAGGATTTAAAATTATTTTTTTTTACCTTATTCCTTTTATGATGCCTTTAATTCTCCCCTAAATAAATACTATTCAATCATTCGATTGGTCGAAAGACCCGGTATGAAACGGGACACGGTGTCAATAAAACAAAGCGTAAAGTTTATATTTGTGCTCTCTATAAATTACACGCAGGGTTAATTTTCCAGAGTATGTCAGTCTCGAGGTGCGTCAATTCACAAGAGTACGCACGTACCGCGTTTTATTATAATGAAGCTCGCACAGGCTCCACTATTTCATCCCACGGAGACGCTCTTCCCTTGGCCAGGTCCGAATGAAATAATGCATTTGGTTATGGATTCCATTTTTACGTGTATGATCCCAAGGACGCTGAGGCTCATCTAAATATAGCGTCGTGCCGGGTTTAGAACGCTGCTGAAGACGCCGCGGGGATAAAATATGATTCATGTTCAGCGGAATCGTGATGCGGGCCTCTCAGTCCGATGAGCTGTTTGTGGGATTTGATCAGCGAACCACTGGTTTGATTGAGACGAGAGATCTCTGGATGTCTTATGTTATACTTAAGCTACACAATACATTAGCGCTTATGTCACTTATGGCATGCTGAATGCTACGTTCACACTACTAGCAAGAAATAAGTGCTTATGACTCAACTTTCCGAGTAGGATGAGTGTTTTTTTCCTTTCTAAAAGTGATTTAGGACGAGAGTTTTAGCTCAAAGTAGCATTAGCAGTGCTGTTCCATTTGTGGGCGGAGCTTATTTCTGGGTCAGAAAAAAATTGAGCTAATTTCTGGGCCAGAACAAAAATCAGCAAAAGTTTAAATAGAAAGAAAGCACTATGATAATATTGTGTATTAGATTTTTTTCTCTCTAAGGTTTCTTTATATTATCGGTCCAGCCCAGGTCTAGAAACACTTCCAAAATTACATACGGCACCTTTAAAGTTTCCTTCGCAAGTCACTTCGGATAAACTGCGAAAGCTGATTGCAAATGCTGACTTTATTTATGAGTGGTGTCACTTATCGATATGATTCCCCGGTGAGATTTGTGAATGAGTCTAATCCGACAAGATCTTTCTTCCTGATACCAGCTGCTGCGCACCGTCTGACATTCATCATTCTCACCTGGAAAGGAAAACATTTTTCTTCGTCTGGCTCGGCGCGGAGATACGTCTCCCCTGGTGTCACGTTATGCAGATATTTCATCCGTATCACCCTTGTCTTGTTTCATGATATGGGTTTTATATAGAGTGAAAGGAGTGAGCCATGAGAATGGAAGAAGAAGAAGAAGAAGAAGAAAAAAGAAAAGAAATACAGCCTGTATCTTTATTCATCTCCTGTCCTCTTTCATTCCCGGGTTCTTGATTCACGTGGCGCTTCTCTGGCTACCTGTCATCTCGCCGTCGCTCTCTCTCTCTCTCTCTCTCTGTCTCTGTCTCTCTCGCGGCTCCCTCGCTCATATTCGCACCCTTCCTCGCCTTTTATTTCATTATTTCTCTCCGTTGCTCGTCGCTCCTCTCTCAGATTAGCTTATTCATTCTTCACATGTGACTGCAAGTCTGTTAAGGTCATATTAAACCAAGGCAATCCACTTTAAATGGTTATCTACGACGTGCATTAAAAAGCTCTTTGCTGGCCTTTAAATATTGTGATTGGGTTATGGAGGGGGGCCGCTGTTTCGCCGCGCTGATCTCCGTCCCAGGAGCCCGTTTTCAGAATATAAATTGAGTAATATTATAAAGGCGCCGGGCGCAGAAGGAGCGGGTAATGAATAGGATTCATGATCTACCGAGGAACAGGAGGTCATGCAATGAAGTGAAATACTCTAATAACTCCAGCGCTAACCCCTGCAGATGATGATACATTAACTCAGAGGGACCTCGTAATTCTGCTTGATTTTTTTTTTTTCCTTATCAGGCCCGGACTCGGCCGTACAGACGTTTCTGTATTAAAGGGGATCAAATTGAATTAAAATCCAATGCTGTCGTAATTGCTTCTTAAACATCTCCCTTTGACCTCTAAGACTTGAAAAATCTCATGGCATAAATGTATAATCTGATGAAAAATACAGAAAAAAAAAAAAGAATTACATGGATATTTGGAGGACTCTTACAGATTACTTCGGGTCTTAAAGCTGTTATTAAATGCGAGATTTAATCCCGGTGCGTATGATTTATTTTTCATCTAACCAAGGAATTACATGCATAATCTCACATGAGTAAGTAGTACACAAGGAACATGATACACCAGGTCACAACCGCCGGTCACTACGGCATCCTGTTTATGAGAATGAGCAGGATCTAAAATCTAATATTTATCGATATCTATAAATGCTCTTAAATGGTTAAATCCAGAACCCCATAGTAGATGTTTCCATCTTATTGAACCTTTAATTATGTGAGAAATCCTTTGAAGAAGATCGTTTTATCGCATACATAAAGGTTTGTCGTTGATTGGTATCTCATGGTTGTTATGATTAAAATAATGAAGCAGAATTGTTAAGCTGGAGCTTTATTTAGCTTTGACAAGTGGCTTTGCTTCAGCTTTGGTCTTGACTCCGCCCCCATGTTATCATTGGTCTGTTATCTTTAGTGCTCACCTGTTGCTTGTTTTTCTCCTCCATGTCTCCTGGTTTTAACACTCTCATATTTTCCTGTTTTTTCCATTATATACATATATATTGTCATATGATGAAAAGTTAATTGAGTCTCGCTATGGATTATGATTAATCTAATAAAACATATGCTGAGCCTACACACTTGTGTCCTGCGTCCTCTCCAGTGTCTGCTTGTGTTTCGTCCAGTTGCCCCACTCGTCCATTATCCCTGGAATACTGGGCATGAGACGGGAAAAAAAACCTTGGACAAGATGCCCACTCTGGATCCAGGATGAATTGCTTACTGAAGATGAACGAGAAAATAAAAGTCAGAGCATCTCAAAAGTTAAAGAAAGAAAATACAGACAGAACAGACGGCATCTGAATCAATGCTCTGAGGTTTGTTGTAATTTGTAGCACTACAGTACAGAATTAAGTTACATTTCATCGCTTATGTAATGAAATGTCACAATTTAGCTCGATCATCAGAGGACGGCGGTGATGTTTTACAGCGTGGATGAAACGCAGATGCTCGGTGTGTGTGTGTGTGTGTGTGTGTGCGCCGTGTTTGCAATCAAGAAGCCGGTGAACGCTTCATTCCGCCAGCGATGACACCGTCTGTGTGAGCACAATAGTTTTCGGTCGCTGACACTGACCAGGAGTGACTAGACGAGAGAAGAGTGGAATGGAATAAAAGCGAGGGAACACATAGCAAGTGAGATAGAGAGAGAGCGAAACACAAAGAGACACCACGAGGGTGTGAAAAAGGGAGAGAAGTGTGTGTGTAAGAGAGAAGAGAGACCCAGCTGCACTCCACAATCACTTTTCAGCATCTACAGTCCTGGGGCTGAAATGCCATTAATACAAGTGTCAGTGCTTTGAGTGGGAAAAGGCCACAGCGACCGACGCCTTTGACTGGCTCAAGCAGGGAAAAAAAAAATCGCTTCCTTCAGGGACGGACGTGTCCGAGATGCCGTCGGCCGTCTCTCTCTCCCAGCACCCCCTCCCTCGCCCGTTTATTTGTGTAAAGATTAAATTGCACATGATTTCTAATGTTCCCACCTCCCACGCCTGTCATAGGTCGTCGACCTCGGCACCGCTCAGATAATAGATACATCCCGTGTTTCTCTGGCGCTCGGATTCTTGTCCGACACAGTCCAGCGGCTCGCTATTGTCACCGAGTCGCAAGCAATTAAGTAAAATAGTGCGCGATCGGGGCCCGCGCCGCGTCCTTTCAATATTTATTACGTCCTCTTGCGCAAAGAGCCATTTAGCCGCAATATCCAAAATGATCTCTAATGCAATTACAGCCGCATTTAGAATACGCATTAGTGGCAATCTTCGGTCCTTACAAAAAAGAAGGGGGGGGGGGGGTGGATGGAGAGGAGATAACAGATATGTGAAGAGAGCGAGCTTCTTTATAGTCTAGTCAACAGCCTGGAATAAATTTTTCACTAAGAAGGCGAAAGAGCGGTTGGTGTATTCGGCCTGCGAAATAAGAGAGAGGACCGAGAAAAGGCAGCAGGACAAACAACATTATATTCTTTACAATCTACTCGGATAAAATCTTTCAAGAAAGAAATACTTCAAGAAAAAAAAGTAGACGGGTTGCGAGGAAGGATCTTAAGCGATCGAAGCTTAAAACTGGAACACGACGTCGTCATGCGTGCCATATTTTTTTTGCTAGCAAGATTTTTTTTGTCCTAGCCTGACTTTTTTAGCCTGCTTTGTGGAATATTTGTTATCCGCAAACTTTCGCTTGCAGAAGGGATACGCTGACCCTCAGCTGAAGGGTACAGCAGGATGAGAGAGATGAAGTTCCTCCTGTCAGAGACTCCAGACTGTCTGGATGATCTCTTCGGGACCGTCCTGGTCTGGAGGCAACATGGAGCCTCCATCTCTCATCTCTCTCTTTCTCTCTCTCTCTCTCTCTCTCTCTCTGTCTCTCTCTCTTGTAATTGACTTCCCAGTTTGATAACACGCAGCTGTGCGATTGGAGCCTGTCTGTCTCGCTGATGCAGAGAGAAAAGTGCCTCCTCAATAGCAGATCAATTAGTCTATTAAGATAACCAGGGACAAGGTTCTTTGGCATAAATTTGAAAAGGCTCGGGTCATTACCTGCTTTTACTCCACCATGCGCGACTGTGACTGTATGTGTGTATGTGCGTGTGCATGTTCCTAGTGTGTGTGCAGTGTACGTCACATGACCTTTCTTCACTGGTCTTCACTGGTCTTTCCCTCAGTAGCTCATAATTTGAGTAACCCAAAATAAAGTTGCTTATTCCCAAGTTTCTTATTCCTGTATTCTGATTGCTGAGGTTGTACCACATGACAGAAATCCCGGAAGTAAAGTGTTGAAAGATGTACTAATTAATGGCACACACTTTGTAACCATGGCAACGTTAGCAGTCTTATCTAGTATCAGATAACCCTAACCCTTGCCTAGTTTGCACTTAGTAATGAATAATAAATAATAGAAATCATCTCGATTAGACTCAATATGATCGGTAATGAAGATGAAATAAACATTAATCTAATAAACATCGATTCAATTTTTTTTCCCTAAGGCTTGTTTACTTATTACTTACACATTTGTCAGGAAAATCTAAAGTAATTATTATATAATTATAAAAAATAATGAAATCAAAATAATGAAATCAATTAGACACCTTTAAGTGACAATATATAAATTTTATAGTATTTTTTTAAATTTATTTAACTATCACAAAATCTGTTTTAACACATTAAATAAATAAGATAAATAAAAAACAAACAAAAAGCTTATTTTTATATATTTATCATTTATTTATTCATTAAATTTTTTTTTATTGCTTGTCTAAAACTTTTTTTTAATATAGTTAATGCCTCTTATATTTTTCTGTATTTGTATATTTGTTTAAAAAAAAATTAATACTATTTTTTAAAAAGAATATTCCATATTTGAGAATATCCCCCACTTTATTGTAATATTCTTGTATGATTATATGTTTAAATATCTTTCACGGGACTTTTAATGGCGCTGTCTCTCACCTCGCTGTATAAAAGTTAAACTGTTCTCAGTAAGATTGATTTATTTTTCTGTGATCTCAGACGGAGGATTGCCGAGGCGTCGACTTTAATCCCCACAGTCTTTAGCCTTTTTTTTCTGTAAGGTAACGAAATCTCAGATCTGTTATTCCTGTTTATTTCTTCTGGAGTGTATCTCAGCCATTGTGTCCTTTTTTTCCAAAAAAAGGAAAGGAAAGGACTTTTATGGAGGCCTCGTGAAAAGCCGGCAAGCCCGCAGGGGTCAAAGGGCAGTGTGCTGATGGATTATGGGATTGCGGCGCGGCCCGATCTCGCTGACAGGCTTTATTGGTCGGGAGGATGAGCTTGTAACCCTTTATATAATTATTGTATTAAAGCCGATGTGCCCCTGCCTGGCTGGCACTTGTCCTCGGATCAATGTGGAGATAATTTCAGAAATGAATAGTTAGTATCGATCCGTTTCCCTCTTAGTGATGGCTTATCAGCAAGCGGGACAGGTCGCTGTAGATTATTGCGCCAATGTCATTTATGGGCTCTATGATAGTATTTGTATTTTTGGAGCCGGGTGATTCAAACAAAGGCAATTCAATTTGCAATGGATTTCTCGCTGTCTTTTTCCCCCGTTTGCGCCGAGTCTCTTGAACACAATCATCAATAAATCACAATCTTTTTGTGTGGGTGTGTGTGTGTGATTGCAGGACAAACAAGCACGGGTTTAGATGGAGGTGAACATAGGGGCATGAAAAGGACAGACTTCAGGGGGTTGAATACGGCGGCCTGTAGGAGCGAGAGACACGAACAAAACCCAAAATGCAACTGCAAATCAAACGGCACTGAAAATGAACAAAAGGAACAACACACAACATGACATGACAGCAAATATGGAAACACAGCCAAAAAAATACAGGATGCAACCGAAAAAAACAAACAGCAATTTTTGTTATTACGAAATAGGACCGCCGATTTGGAAACAAGGCTGCAAATTAAGGAATCATAAATTTGGACATGAAATCCAAAAACACAGCAGCAAATCTGGACAACAGGACACAAATCCGGAAGCACAACAGGCATCCAAAAACAAAACAGACCATTTCGAATACTGAAATGCGACCGCAAATTCAGAAACATGACAAATAAGGAAATTAGGAAACAGCGAATTCTGTAAAAATCTTCACAGTAAATTCTATCCTCCAAGCTAACTAGATAATTGCTTCATTGTTTTAATTGTGATGTCAGTATGTTATTCTCCAATCAGCAACAAGCACATGATGTTCATTAGGAACCTCCCTTTTCTGTTTTGCATTTTTGCTGACACATTAAATTTGAGAATTTATTTTTAATTTTTTCTGGATTTTTTCTCACAGGCCACTGTAGTTAAACCTTCTCAACATTCTGGATTAAAGATGATGTTCTTACTTAAGTACATGCGAGAGTTCATATTGTGGCTTAGCACCATATTTTTAAGAAATTTAATCTTAACCTAAAAGATTATTATTTCATTTTTTGGGAGAAAAATGCACACATGCTTATAACAAATTAATTAATTAATTTATTTATTTATGCACTTATTTATCTATCTATTTATTCCTGCTCTTATTTATTTATTCATGCATTTATTGATTGTTATATATATATATATATATATATATATATATATATATATATATATATATATATATATATATATATATATATATATATATTTTATAACTTACCTGTTTATACTTTTCATCTTTCATGACAGGACCCATCCGCCTGCATCCAGCGCTCCATTTCTATAGCAGCTCGGGGGAATCACTTGACGAAATGTAATTTACTCGCTATTGGTCAGTTTGACCCCTGACCTCAATCACTTGACATGGTTACCTTGGCAACCTGGCAAGACAGGATCTGATAGGAGGTTGAGACAGGATGGCTGAAAGATCTGCATCAGGTTTACACGTACAGCTTAGTAACGGCAGGTGCAGAATGAACGTATTGTGAATATTCGTTTCATAAAAAAGGCAAAGAGGCATAAAAATGGCTTTTAAAAAAAATGCTAATGAAAGGCAAAATGCTCGACAGACAGAAAGCTGTATCTCTCATATGTGCTTCTCTTCTCTCTCTATCACACACACACACACACACACACACACACACTGTCCCATCTGTGGCGGCGCATGATAATGATCCTGACCCCCATCATCCATCATAACTGCCAAACGTGTTCATTTTTTATCCCTCTGACAGTTTAATTACAGTCAATCATTTCCAAAGTGTTCACATTCAAGTCCTAATTAGCGCTAGTTACATTTCGCTAATAGGATACAGATCGGACGAAAGAATAAATGAGTGTCATATATCTCTTCAATTAAAGCCAGAGATGAATTCATTAACATGCAGGCTATTGTAGAACGTGTAGATGAATGATGTCATTAAGTTTAAAGTGTTTAAAGTGACACGGAACATCCGGGTGCTATGATTAATATCAGGCTTCACGTCGCTCTTGAGGATATCGGATATTATTGCAGGGTTGATTAATTTTCTAGAACAGCAGCACTGACAATAGTCGTGGCTGTAATTAGGAATATGTGATCATTTCGATGGTAACGATTCATTCCATGGGACAAAGCTAATAATGAATAGAAAACCGAATGTACAGATGATATGTGAAGAACAGGAAATTGGGAAACATGACAGCAAATATGAAAGCGTAACAGCAAATATGGAAACATGACAGCAAATTCAGGAACAACGCAGAAAATTCGGAAAAATGACAGTAAATATGGAGGCATGACAGCAGATTCGTAAACACGACAGCAAATTCGTAAATATGACAGCAAGTACGGAAAAATGACGGTAAATTAAGAAAACTGACAGCAAATTCGTAAACATGACAGCAAATTCGTAAACAACAGAGCAAATTCATAAATATGACAGCAAATACGGAAACTTGACGGTAAATTCATAAATAACATAGCAAATTCATAAAAACAGAGCAAATTCCTAAATGACAGAGCAAATTCGTAAATATGACAGCAAATTCGTAAACATGACAGCAAATCCGTAAACAACAGAGCAAATTCGTAAACAACAGAGCAAATTCGTAAACATGACAGCAAATTCATAAATAACAGAGCAAATTCATAAACAACAGAGCAAATTCGTAAACATGAAAGCAAATTCGTAAACATGACAGCAAGTACGGGAAAATGACGGTAAATTAAGAAAACTGACAGCAAATTCGTAAGACAGCAAATACGGAAACATGACGGTAAATTCATAAATAACATAGCAAATTCGTAAAAACAGAGCAAATTCCTAAATGACAGAGCAAATTCCTAAATGACAGAGCAAATTCGTAAATATGACAGCAAATCCGTAAACAACAGAGCAAATTCATAACCATGGCAGCAAATTCATAAACAACAGAGGAAATTTGTAAACATGACAGCAAATTTCTGAACATGACAGCAAATTCGTAAACATGGCAGCAAATTTGTAAACAACAGAGCAAATTTGTGAATATGACAGCAAATACGGAAACATGACAGTAAATTAGGAAAAATTACAGCAAATTTGTAAACACGACAGCAAATTCGTAAACAACAGAGCAAATTCGTAAACATGACAGCAAATTCATAAATAACAGAGCAAATTCATAAACAACAGAGCAAATTCGTAAACATGAAAGCAAATTCGTAAATATGATAGCAAATTCGTAAACATGACAGCAAGTACGGGAAAATTACGATAAATTGAGAAAAATGACAGCAAATTCGTAAACATGACAGCAAATTCGTAAACAACAGCGCAAATTCCTAAATATGACAGCAAATACGGAAACATGATGGCAAATTCCTAAACAACAGAGCAAATTCGTAAAAACAGAGCAAATTCCTAAACAACAGAGCAAATTCGTAAACGTGACAGTAAATTCGTAAACATGGCAGTAAATTCATAAACAACAAAGCAAATTCATAAACATGGCAGCGGATTTATAAACAACAGAGCAAATTCGTAAACAACAGAGCAAATTTGTGAACATGACAGAAAATTCGTAAATATGACAGCAAATTCGTAAACATGAAAGCAAATTCATAAACAACAGAGCAAATTCGTAAACATAACAGCAAATTTGTAAACAACAGAGCAAATTCGTAAACATGACAGCAAATTCGTAAACATGACAGCAAATTCGTAAACAACAGAGAAAATTCGTAAACATGATAACAAATTCATAAACAACAGGGCAAATTTGTAAACAACAGGGCAAATTAGTAAATATGACACCAAATACGGAAACATGACGGTAAATTAGGAAAAATGACAGAAAATTCGTGTAAATGTGTAAATGTCAAAGCAAATTAAAAAACAAACATAAATCAAAACCAACAAACAAACAAACAAAAAACCCAGTAAATCTAAAAACATGAAGGAGTCTCCAATATCAGAACATCAGGCAGTTTACGGTTTTCTTTGTAACTTCAAGAGAAATCGGTGAGAGACTGACTGTTATATAATAATAATAATAATAATAATAATAATAATAATAATAAATCCAATTATATTCATTAAACAATTCATTAAATAATTATAAATAAGTCAATAATTAAATAATTAATCATAACTTTCTTTAGTATAAGGGGAATAAAACACTGCAGGATGTGCTGTTATAGAACAACAATCCATTTCTGGTGGAAACTTTAACTCACACCATGATGTCAAGGAATTATTTTTCAACACCAGCACGCCCTGAAGTGTTTTACTCCTCCCTTAATCAAGTCGTTCCAGTCCTTGAATCAATAAAGAGAATTATTTCGAACGTTTCTGGATTAGAAAATGCGTGTAGAGCTGAGATACTTTCTGCTATTTTGAAATATTCTGAGGGTTTAATTAAAAAAAGGAGAGTTGTTGCTAAGCGCTACCAGCCTTGCGGAACGGCTTAGCGTATCTTCATTAGCACGTAGCCTCAGACTACAGTCACAGTGCGTGACGCTGGGGTTTTGGAGAGCCCATCGAAGGGACCGACATTCTCCACGCATGTCCTCAATACAAATAAAAATACACACAAGATGAAGAACTAGCTTTGTTTTTTCCCTCCTGGTGCAGCTGAGGTACTTTAAAGCTTTCTGGGAACTAGCATAAGTAAACCTGATCTCTGCTTTGTTAACTACTTTAAACATTTAAATGCAAACATAACGGGCTACAGATATAAATAATAAAAAGTACATTCGAAAGCTAGCTAGTTATCTAGCTCGAGTGCTGACTTGCTAAGATAAGAAGGCTTTAGCTTGCTAAGAACATTCAAGATGATTGTTCGAGATTGTTTAGATGATTTTCCACAAAAACTCTAAACAGATAAAATGTACGACATGTTGCAAAGATTGACACAAATAAAATGAAAATGTAATTTCAGAAGCTAGCTACTTATCTAACACAATTACTAACTTACTAATATATAAAACTTTTAGCTAGCTGAAAACATTGTCTATTAGCTACTTTAGCCTTAAAGTTGTAGTCTGTTTAGCTAGCTAGGCAGTAAAGCAAATTTTCACTGGTTATATTGATATTGATAGTTATGGCTAAATTGCAATTAATTAGCAAGCTAGCTACAACATATGTGGAGAGTCCTACCTCTTTCTGAGTGTTATCATTTTTTAAAATTTTATTTCTTTTCTCTGACTAAAAAGTCTTCTCTCTGACTAAAACTGAATTTTGTTATTTGTTATTGTAAGGTGATTTTTATTCTTCATTGTTGACGTAATTTTTTGGTGAATGCAGACGTTTATTTGGTTTACTATTAAAAAAAACAATTAACACTTAGCTATTTAGATTAGTTATTTGGTTAATGTTACTGCTGGTGTATTAACACTGCAGGAATCGCTGATTCATGCTAATTAACATGCTAATCATGCTAATTAGCTTGCTGAAAGCAGTGACACTTGATCGGCTTCGATGTCATTGTTGATGTTTAACTCAGGCTGTTTTGAAGTTGGAAATCAGAGAGTAGCCTAAATGACGGTGTTTGCATTATGTCTTTTTACCCCCCTATTGCTTCTGTGCTAGCTCGCCGAAACATGATTAGCGCCGCTTCTTTGTTTATCAACCCAGTCATTTTTCTCCAGCGAGTTTATTTCCACAGTTTGTCTTCATTATATCGAACGTAGCCTATAGGATGTAGGTCTAATCTCTGGCACGTATGATTTAGTTCCATGCTGCTGTTACTTCTCCTTCTTTTTTGTGTGTGTTGGTGTTATTTAAATCCCCGTCTTGGTTATTAGCCTGCAATAAACAGTGTGTAGGTCTGTCAAAATGTATTTACCTGAATGTGACACCTAAGACTTTTTGAATAATTATCTACAATCCTACTATTTCTTAGGAGAAATTACCGTTGTTCCCTTGTCACGCGTCAATGTTTTTGGTCCGAAAACACACCCTAGTGGGACACCGCAGGACTTTGTGATGTAAATCGAATGCTGATTGCATCATCCTTCATCAGATGACAGGAAATCATGCTCCAGCACAGCACAGAGGTAGTGTCGATGAAGGCTGAGGCTGACGGCTCGCACCCAAGTGCTGAACGGTACAGGAGCTAGCATAGTGTGTGTGATTGATGTGTCCAAATTCAATCCGTAGTGATCGAGTTCTTTAACAAGAGATGTCAAAGCCCGAGCATGAGGAACCGCAGTATTGCACAGAGCAGTGGTTTAACACGTGATTCAGAGCTGTCAGCTAAACATCAGATGGATCATGAATCAAGCGAGGAGGCCGGAATAACGGGCTTTGATGTCTTTCACCTGGATTTCACTTCCTGAGGATTTTATTCATTTGTTACATTCATTTGTACCTGAATTCTCTCTCTCTCTTTTTTGGTTTTACAAAACAAAACAGTTGCACAACATTATTAAAAAATAATAATAGTTATAAATATATTTTATATAAGATAAAGCAAAAAAGAAGAAAAAAAGGGGGGAAAATAAATAAAATAAACAAAAGAATAATAATAAAAAAATAATAAAAAACATCCCCACTACAACAAACACGATATTAGCACTTGACCAATCCAAGAAAGTCACGCTAGTCCAAGGAGGATGAAAATTCTATACTCTTGGCCAGCTGCTGAATTCTCAATACTGATTGGTCAATTTGGCTGAGGCAAATCACATGTGTATATTAATGCACTCGTTCTTCCACATTACCATTTAGTCACAGCTTGGAGTGAAACATTTTCTAGGTGAAGATGTTGACGTTTATACTGCATTTTAATAGCAATATATTTTTATTTATTTCAGGTTAACACGAGAAGCTGAATTTCTTTTTGTCTTGTTGTCGTTGAGAGACAGGGGGGAAAAAAATGACGTTTCACAGCATCGATGTGAAACGTAACTCTAAATGGATAAAGGTATGACGTGACGTAAAGATTGGTGCATTTAAATAACTAAAGTAAAATGAAACGGTAAAAAAGTACATTCAGAAACTAAATATCTAGCTCAAACGTTAACTTGCTAACGTATGAAGGTTTTAGTGAGCTAAGAACATTAAATGTTCAACAACACAGAAATCAATTCAGAAACAAACTAGTTATCTTGCTAACATACACAGGTCTAGCTAGCTAAAACCTTCTCAGTTAGCTATGAAATAGTAATCTGTTTAGCTAGAGCTAATTTAGTGGCTAGATTTGCTACACTAGCAACAAAGATAAGATGTAAAGGTATAATATAAAAGTAACAGGGTTGGAATTTGGTTAGGAGTTTACATTTCAATGCTAAAAAAATGTAAGCGCTTGAAAGGAATAAAATGCTTTATGCTAGCATGCCTTGCGCTATAATAATACGTAGCAGCTCTAATTCAGCGTATATATTTGTCATAAATCTATTTGATTTAGACAAAAAGCCTTCGTGTGTGGCCCTGATGATGCTTCCTATTTAAATTTCGATAGCCAGTCAAAATCACTCTTCATCCTCGCAAACAAAAGCAGCGCGTAATGATCACCTCAGCCATTATGCGGAATTGATTTGATCTGGACCATGGGACTGTGGCGAGAGAGAGAGAGAGAGAGAGAGAGAGAGAGAGAGAGAAAGAGAGAGAGAGAGAGAAAGAGGTCAGCGAACTGAAGCACTATCTAAACAAAAAAGAAGAGTTAAAGGAAGACAGCCTGGAGCGCCGGTCGTCCTTTAATTGCCATTTACATACCGGAGGGATCATTCATTTCTAATTCCCCTATTACACCCCCATTGTGAGCTTATGCCAGTGTCAGTTCTCATCAGCATCACAGATCAGAGATCATTGCGGATTCACCGCCATGTCCTATTAAAAGCCTCGCTGTGGCGCTCTGTCTACATCCTTAACTCTTTAGTTGAAAAGAAACTTTTAAATCAGTGTATAAGTTTTCGAATATGATTCATCCCCTCGCTTTAACCTCTGTTTGACGTTTTAAACGATCCGAGCCAAAGAAATAATGAAGCCGTCTAGCTAATTCACGTTTTTTTTTTACTTTCCCTTTTGTGCATTGTAAGGTTCGCACATCAGTTCCATCATCCGTTTTCTTGCCGTTATCGAGCGATTTATTGAGGAAGTGACAGCTAGAGCAGTTTGTCATTTCTGTTCGAGTGGCCATGGTGGAGGTTAACCCGGCGTCGTTATAACCGCTGTGACAAATGTGACACGCTAAAGCCAGGCGCTGTCACCTAAACCCTATGGGAGGAAGCTGGAACACTTCAAATCTCTCTCTCTCTCTCTCTCTCTCTCTCTCTCTCTCTCTCTCTCTCGCTCTCTCTCTCTCACACACACACACACACACACACACAGAACTGGGATGCATCCTCTCATTCAGCTACTCTACAGAGAGTGGATAATCCCCTTAACCTATCCATTTTGAACGAATCTACTGTTTGCAAACATGCAGAGAGAGAGAGAGAGAGAGAGAGAGAGAGAGAGAGAGAGAGAGAGAGAGAGAGAGAGAGAGAAAACGGTAATTCCAGCTTGATTGGATTTTGTGGTCGTGCCACTATCCGAAGAGTTCCCCACGGAAAGATTCATGCAGTGTGTAATTTCATTTGGGCATCTGTAAAATGATGATAAACGGGAAAGCTGTGATCCAGTCATGTCATTTCATTCAACAATTCACTTCCTCATACTTCCATAATCCTCTTCCATTTCCTCTTTATGTGTGAGAACAGAAGATTCGCCGAGATATAGCTGTCAACTTAGATCATATCAGCTAACAAGAGAGGAAAAGATTAGCGGGAAAGATTATGAATGTTTATTAATAGGAATTAAAAATCCTCTCAGAAATCCATTCAATTTAACATATGATATGCAGCTGTGTAGCACTAGAAGTAAATATTTTAAACATTAATGTGTCTGACATCCTAAAAATCCTGTCATAACACCAGCGAGGTTACTTACTTTTAGCTACATGGCTAGCATTTGAAATGAACATTGGAGAAAATTTATAAACTCCTCTCAGAAATCCTGTCAAATTAGGGTATGCTAGCTATCTGGATAAGATTGTAAACATTAATATCTTCTCAGAAATGTCAGGATATTTTATGTCAGTTAGCTATCTATCAATTTCTATCAATTTCTATGAATTTAACTTCACAGAAATCTTGTGAATTTAACATATGTAAACCTAGCATTAGCAGTGTGTTGTAAACATTCATGAATCCTGTCATAAATCCTCTCTGCTTAGTCTACTGTAGCTTTCTGGGATTGTGAACATTTCTGAAAATGATTTCACAGCCTCATAGAAATTCTGTCGAGTAAATATGTCAAGTACATATCACATAAAGTAATAAGAATTAGAAATCCTCTCAGAAATCTGTCAAGTAAGCTTAAATCAGTTAGCTGGCTAGCAATATCTGATAATCTTTATGACTTTAAACCCTCTGAGAAATCCTGTCAGGTTAGTTTCAATCACTTAGCTGGTTAGCATAATCTGGGAATATTGTGAATGTTTATGAATGTGACTTTAAATCCTCTGAGAAATGCTAGCAGGTTAGGCTATTTAGCTTTCTGGATAAGATTATAAACATTTCTGTATATAACTTTAAATCATTAAAAAAATTCTGTCACATTAGCAAATGCTAAGCAGCCACCTAGCATTAGCAGTAAATATTGTGAGCATACATGACTATGACATTAAATCCTCTTAGAAATTCTGTCAGGTTAGTTTACATCACATAGCCGACTAACATTATTTGGGAATATTGTCAATGTTTATGAAAATGACCTCAGAATCCACTCAGAATTCCTCACATGTTAGCATGTGTCAATATTGTGAAAATTTATTATAATCTTAAAAAACTTTCTCCTAAAAATCCTCTCACAAACCTGTCAGGTTAGCTTAACTCACTTAGATAGCTAGCATCTGGGAACATAGTGAATGTTTATGAGTAAGGCAGGTTAGCATATGTCAAGCAGCATTAGCAGTAAAAATTATGTTAAAAATATTGACTTTATGCTAAAAAAACAACGCATTTTGACACAGTCATAACCCCTGAATGAAATGTTCTCCCTCAGACTCATTCTTTTTGTGTAACACGGAGCTCACAGGATCCACATGAATGAGCGGATCGCTTAACTATGTCAGCCGCTCCAAAAGCCAGGGGTCAAAGGTCACACCCAGCTCATCGTTAAAGTATTAAAGTTGACCTGTGCTAACAAAACTGTAAAAGTGCAAGGCTAGGGTATTCAGAGT
Organism: Hemibagrus guttatus; assembly: GCA_033459395.1. Taxonomy (NCBI): domain Eukaryota; kingdom Metazoa; phylum Chordata; class Actinopteri; order Siluriformes; family Bagridae; genus Hemibagrus; species Hemibagrus guttatus. Next base: position 17,355,353 of record JAUCMX010000022.1, on the reverse strand, counting down.
AATTACGCATTGAAGCGGTGAAGAATATGTTTAGGAAAAAAAAAAAGGCAAGCGCCTCTCAGACAGGCTAAATTACATATTGATCAGTTTTAATTGCATTTCAGTCATCAGGAGCCGCTTTTGAAATTCATAAAGAAGAAATAATGTAGGTTTTTGTGCATGATTAGCTCCGGGCCGTTCCAACAAATTCCATCACTTAACCCACAGTCAAAGGGGATTATTGAGCTTTATGACGCAGCTGCTGAAATATCAATAGAGCTGAATAGAGGGTTATGGACTTTCTTTCTTTTCTGTACTGCTCTTTTTTTTTTATCACAAAAGAACGACCATCGAGGCCACTGATAACACATGCTGCGTCAAATCACACACACACACACACACACACACACACACTGAGGATTTCTATGTACTGTATACAAGATACACCGTTTATTAACACACATGTTCAAGCAAAAAAAAAAAAACACAACGGCTCAGACTCATTGTTTTACAAATAGCTTGCTGCCCATATACCTTCCACACGCCGGCATGCAGAGCAATCGCACTGCTGCCAATTATGAATGATAGAGTCTTGCAGATTTATAGCGCAGGGCCCGGGTGAGTGCTAATCATTCACTTCAGTACAATGGCAAAAGGTCAGCGAGCTGACTAGCCTGCAATAAATCACCTCGCAATGAGAGCAGAGCGCATTTCAGAGAATATATTAACAAAAAATAAATAAAAAAATCGAACGACTTTTTCCACACGAACGTCATCTGAAACAAAACGGTTTAATCGTTTTGAGTTCTGAGTGATGCTCAGTTCGATCCAAACAGCGGATTTAAGATGACAAAATCATAGTCGCTATAAACAATATGGTGTCATTATGACTTTTTATGCCTTTATGTTGGACTTACCTGCTAGCTGCATGTTAGCTTTCTGGATAAGATTGTAAAATGTCTGTATATAACTTAACAGCTACCTAGCATTTGCAGTAAATAGTGTGAGCATACATGATTTTGACTTTAAATCCTCTCAGAAAACTTGTCAGGTTAGTTTAAATCACTTAGCCGACTAGCATTATCTGGGAATATTATAAAACAAGGCGTGGCCAATCTGATTAATCCTAAGTATCTCACATATTTTATTAGCATGCTACTTCCTTAACCCTAAAATTACTAAACAATCTTACATACCAAATCTTTTCCTTTTCCCTTTGTAGATGTGGAACAGTACTTCCTGTTTCTCATGGTCTATTATTCATTCACTCTCCGGTGTTTATGGTAATTCACACTCACCGGTGTGACCCAAGTGAGAATGAAGTTCCCTTTTGAGTCTGGTTCCTCTCAAGGTTTCTTCCTATTACCATCTCAGGGAGTTTTTCCTCGCCACACTCGCCTCAGGTTTGCTCATTAAGGATACAAATAAAAAAACAAATAAATTTAAATATAAGTCTAATATTAATCTTGAACTTTCAAACTATGTTTCTTATATTCTGTAACGCTGCATTGAGACAATGTCCATTGTTATAAGCGCTGCACAAATAAAATTGAATTTATTTACTGCCAACAACTTGATATATTTTATACTGTTTCTATATCATTGAAATGATCCTGATATTTAAACAGCACCACCTGCAGCACTGGAGCACTGTCTACAACACTAATATCCTCTTACACATCACCAGGTTGATGATTTTTTATGAATTAGGGCGGAGACTGTGAGCCAGGACTTCTCGTCCAACATCAGTGCCTGACCTCACAAATGCGCTTCTAGAGGAACGGTCAAACATTCCCATAAACACATTCCTAAACCTTGTGGAAAGCCTTCCCAGAAGAGTTGAAACTGTTCTAGCTGCAAAGGGCGGGACAACTCCATGTTAAATTTATGTGCATGTAAAGGCAGATGTCCCAAAACTTTTGCCAATATAGTATAGCTGGCTTCATAATGTGACCGTAAATGGTTCTTATTACTGCTAGCTGTCTTGTTATAATAAAAACTAACAATAAAAACTAACAGAAATAGTCAAAAACTTACCTTACTTGAAGAAATCCACACACAGGTAGTAAAACATGATGGGCGTGGTGTACAGTGTGACAAAAATGATGCAAAATTGAGGGACAATCTGACGTGTAGGATAAAATGTCAGGACACCGGTTACATTGGAACGTTTTGGAACAAGTTCCTATTATTGCTAGCAGCTATAAACTATTGCTTCATGTCTCGCTCTTATGTTCTTGCTCTTAAGGGTTAGACGATAAAAACAATCCATGCAGCTTTGTTACGTTGTCAAGAAACCGTAAAATCCTCAATCAAAAGACTTTTCCCTGTCAGAAAACTTTATCTCAGGCTACATCGATAAAATGTTAAATAAACGTTACCAGGTCATCATTATTCTACTTTTAAATGCCAAAATTATTTTAAATCTGTATATTAATGGGCTCTGATTATGTGGCTCGTGTTCTGTACACCAGTAAACATCGTAGACAAGTTGTTGCTATGACAACAGTAACGCATTAATATTAAAACCCTGTGATTTGCAGCCGCTGTTACAAAAAATGTTACCTTCTGACCGAAAAACGTAAAAAAAAATAAAAAGTAAAAAATAAAGTGAAAATAATATATATTTGGGAATTTGGGAATCAGGACTTCCTGATATCTGACTTTCCTGGTGCTAAGATGAGTTTGATGAAATTCAGGCCCATCTCCGGGAGCTATTGATTTCCCCTCTTCCTCCTTTACAGCATGCAGAAAATGAGACCTGAAATTTACGGTCTTCATAAAAGTTTTAGTAAATCAGGCCATTCAAAAGGACCCTATCGACAGAGTTTTCATTACCATACCTAGTGTTGTGCAAAGTGTTTGGATTATCAGCAATAAGAGCCTCCTTGGCCTTGCTGTAAATAATAGGTCATTTGGAACATTCGGAAGTTTTAATCATGCAATACATCTGCTGCTCACAGGGCCTGTTACGACTGACTGCTTATCTGGTCTTTTGGGATGGATTTCGACTCACTTTCATTGCACACATTGCAGCGGTTAATAAGGAATGCCAACCGTTCGCTTTCCTTTATGTTGTAGTGTTATGAGTGGCTGTGATTGATACGGTTAAATATCCGTTACAGCACGGACCACGGGCATTTTTACCACCACCTTGTCTGGGAAAAAGAATCTTAAAACTTCACCAGGGTTTTATATCTAAGGGCGTGACTATCGTTTTGCTGTACGCTACAGACTGACTGCTAACCATGTGTCTGTCAAGCCTATATGAGTTTCTTTGCCACAATTTTAATAATGCCTGATGGAGGGAATGTAAACACTTAAATTTGAGGATTTGATGCGGCTCAGAACATCTCTTTCTTCATACTGATTGGTCAAAAGGTGCTTATTCATTGTCTTCAGCAGCTTTCCATCACTATCATAATAATTTCCATAGTAACAGCTCATTCACAGAGATTTGTATGGCATCAAAGACTAGTAAAAAAGAATTTTAAAGAACTGTTGATATGGTGAAGCAGGTTTTGCCTTGACCTCCTGTGTGTAGGGTTCGATTCCTGCCTCCATCCTGTGTTCCTGAGGTTGCATGTTCTCCACGTGCTTTTGGGGTTTCCTCAGGGTTCTCTGGTTTCCTCCTTCAGTCCAAAGACATGCTGTTGATTAGGCTAAATTAAATTATCCATAGGGGGGTGTGTGTGTGTGTGTGTGTGTGTGCCTTGTGATGAGTTGGTACCCCATCCAGGGTGTCCCCCGCCTTGTGCCCCAAGTTCCCTGGGGTAAACTCCAGGTTTTGTGCTAACCCGTGTAGGATAAGTGCTACACAATAAACCATGGCTGTCTAATTATCATGTATGGAAATTGCAGTTGTTTTATTGACTCCACAACATTTAATGTAACTATAAATGGATAAGTACTATGTGGTGTTTTTCACCAAATACAATGATCAGGCATAACATTGTGAGCAGTGAGAGGTGAAGTGAATAAGACTGATGATCTCCTCATCATGGCACCCGTTAGTGGGTGGGATATATTAGGCAGTGAGTGAACATTTTGTCCTCAAAGTTGATGTTGGGCCAAACTATGATGGTAGACCACTGGATCAGAGCATCTCCAAAACTGCAGCTCTTGTGGGGTGTTCCCGGTCTGCAGTGGTCAGTATCTATCAAAAATGGTCCAAGGAAGGAACAGTAGTGAACCGGGACAGGGTCATGGGCGGCCAAGTCTCCTTGATGCACGTGGTGAGCGAAGGCTGGCCCGTGTGATCCGATCGAACAGACGAGCTACTGTTGCTCAGATTGCTGAAGAAGTTAATGCTGGTTCTGATAGAAAGGGTGTCAGCATACACAGTGCATGACGGGTCAGGGCTGTTTTGGCAGTAAAAGGGGGACCACACAATATTAGGCAGGTGGTCATAATGTTATGCCTGATCGGTGTATAAGAAGAATAAGATGCTTGATGTTCTGAGATAATAATCGACTTTGCGGCGGTGTTAAAGTCTGCATCACCTTTTCCTTTTGTTGATTCCTTATTCCTTACTTATTGGCTTATTGGAGTGGTCAGTAAACTGAAGCCATTCCCTCTACATTTACTTTTTGTAAAGATCATCATGTAGTTACTGAAGATATATATATATTTTATATATATTCCAGCTGCTCTGTTTCAGGAAGAAGCGTCTGAAAAGCCCGGGCAGGGTTTTTTGTCCGAGCCCAGAGGGTCGTTCTCCTGACAGACTATTAACTTTTTGACTGGCGTTTCAGCTGACATGGTCTGTCCTTTAGCGGCCGCTGTCAAATTTCCCCGCTGCGCTAAGCTGCACATAAATACTGGTGTGGATATGAACAAGAGTGTTCAGCAGCTTCCGAGCATGCTCTTAAGCTCACGCAGCAGCCCCATAAAGATAAACAGCCAATGCTGATTTTCTCTCTCTGGCAAAAAAAAAGAAAAAAGAAAAAAGGCGGTCGGTGAATAAATGAGTTGGAACGTCCACAGTGTGAAGGGATGATGCTGACAGCATTGCTCCGAATCCTCTCGCGCGCGAGCGTGCTCTTTTTTTTTTCTTCTTTTTTTTAAATCTCCGTCGATAGACTTTTACTTCATCTCCTCACCTCACCTCGTTGAGGAAGGAAACAACAAATCATTTCAGCCTGGACGAATTCAGCAAGTTCTTTTTGAAAAACGGCTCGGGCGTAATACCGAAGTGATGGAAACTTTGCAGCGCTCCCTTTCTTCAGCTCTCACTTTAATTACTTGTTTGTCTTTTTTTTTTTTTTTTTAAATTGGAAAGAAAATATGGCTGTCAGCCTTTATGTGTTGTGGGGACACAAGAAAAAAAAAAAAAAAAAAAAACCTGACCTGGTTTTATCTGCCCTTGCGTGCGCATCGGTGTAATGATGACAAAACGGGATGTTAACTAATGATTAGCAGAAATGGTCGCAGTTAATTAGTCGGCCCTTTCGTTTATCG
>JAUCMX010000022.1:17346558-17349414 GCA_033459395.1 Hemibagrus guttatus | reverse complement strand
CCCTCGAGGGGCTGCGCTGTAGCAGGAGAGGATATACACAAGCCTTACTACCTTCCTTCTGTTTTTACAGCAGCATCCAGCAGTTGATGGCACTTCAATACTGTCTGTACTGGTCCTGGAGAAGCATAAAAAAAACCTCTAAATATTTGCATATTATATTAAGAAAAATTAAAATCTGAAAATCATAATACATGCACTTGTATTGTTTTTTTTTTTTTTTTTAAGGTGTAGTATTTGTACCTAACAGCATCAAACCGTGATCACAGCAATTTATGGTGTTTAGAATAATTAGCATAGTAATGCAAATATGATTTTTACAACAAAAATTGATCGAATTCTTCATTCTGATTGGTCAGAAGGTGCTGATTAATTTTCCAGAACAGCAGCTCAGACACCTCGAATTCAAATCCCAGGACTGTATTAATGTGTGATGTCTATTTCAAAAAGAAATAGTATTATTTTTCTATTATTATTTCTAAAAGATATATTATATTTAAAATAAAATAAAAAATAAATAAAAATAAATAAAAAATAATAAACTTCAAATAAATAAATCATATTTTTCTTGTATTTTTCTATTATTATTTCTAGAATATGTAATCTTTATTTAAAATAAAATGAAATAAAAATTAAATAATTAAAAAAATAAATAAAAAAAATACAATAAAATAATATTGTTCTGGTATTTTTCTATTATTATTTCTAAAAGATATATTATATTTAAAATAAAATAAAAAATAAATAAAAATAAATAAAAACTAATAAACTTCAAATAAATAAATAATATTTTTCTTGTATTTTTCTATTATTATTTCTAGAATATGTAATCTTTATTTAAAATAAATTGAAATAAAAATTAAATAAAAAAAAAAAAAATACAATAAAATAATATTGTTCTGGTATTTTTCTATTATTATTTCTAAAATATCTAATCTTTATTTAAAATAAAATGAAATAAAAATAAAATAATAAAACAAATTAAATGAAAATATTAATAAATATTTTTCTTGTATTTTTCTATTATTTTTTTATTATTTTTTAAAAAAAAAAAAAAACACCTCTTGATCTGGTGGAGTGTTTATTTAACATTTTTGAAAAGAGTCTCTAGTGTCTATGCTTTGTTACAGTCAAAGGTTTTCCGAAATTCAACTCAATTCAATTTGTATAAGTAAAAATTGAACATTTTCAGCGATTTTAAAAATGGACGTTATCGCAAAGCAGCGATTTTTTTTTTTTCATATATAAATTGAGGAGATAAATGATGCATTTGAAATTGAATCGTATCCCTGGGTTTAGTTTCTGAACCTCTTCAAGAATTTGTGCTTTGGTTCCTTTGGTTTCTTGGTAACAGGACAAATTGCGTTTCTTCTCATTACCTTGAAGATCGAGCGAAGATGAATGATGGTGATGTAACGAGTGATTAAATCATTCATTATATCATCAGTAATAACAGGAATTTCACATATTGTACTGCAGCTGAGAAAATGGTGGGTGTAATGGTTTAGTGGTTTGCATGACTGCCTTGCACCTTAAGAAGAAGCCTTTATTATCACCACAGCACAATGGATTTCTTTTCTTCGCATATCCTGGCTAAGGAAGTTGGGGTCAAAGTGCAGGGGCAGATATGATACAGCAGCCTTGGAGCAGTGAAGGTTAAGGGCCTTGCTCAGTTGCCCAACAGTGGCGGTGCTGGGGGTTGAACCTTGATCAACAACCCAGAGCCTTAACCATTTGAGCTACCACCACCCCATAAATTCTGGTCTCGGTCCAGGGTTGGGGGGAGGGTTCCTGTCTTCGCCTGTCCTTCAGAGGTTTCCTGTGGGTTCTCCGGTTTTCTCCCAAAGTCCCCCAATTGTGTTATAGTCTAGCATGTCTGGAGTGTGTGATTGTGTCTCGCAATATATGGGTGGTCCATGGTGTCTCCTCCTGCCTTTTGCCCCAAGTCCTATAGGATAGACTCCGGGTTCTCTGTAGGATGGAAAGGATTCTGACTTCATGGCTTCCATCACAAATCCACCACCATTGGAGAAATCCTTCATCCTGATGGTAAGAAGAAGATCTTCAAGAAGACACAACACTCCTCAGTTACAGTCCTGCACCACAATACATTTCCTCTTCAGATCTATTAATCTATCTTCAAAAGGTGTTCCTTCCTATTCCATAAACGGTGTCACAACATAATCCGTCCCCTCTTCTGCTGCTTGGAAGCTATTTGTATGCCGCCCTGCTCTCCGCTCTATTAATCTGGCTATATGAACAGTTAGTCAGCCTGATGGAATCGGGCCCAACGAGCCAGACCCTGGGCCGCGATAAAGCTCATTCATCTTGATTTGATTCGTCGCTGACGTGACGGCTCAGGGGGAGGATGACAGAGGTTAAGTCAACGAGTGCCCATTGCTTGGCCTCCTGCTCTTTGTGTCCTCCCCCTTTCTTTTTTCAAGTGTCTCTTTTTTAACCAGAGAGCAGCAGGGGGCCTGATGTCGATTTCACGGGGCCACAACGTGGAACATTTGATAAGTTTTCCGCTCGGCTGCTTTCGCGGCTTACATCTCTGTCGTGTTGCTTGGGTACGACGGTGTCTGTGGATATGGCGACCAGCTGATCTCATTGTCACACACACACACACACATACACACACATACATACACATACTCTCTCTCTTCCTTCCTTGTGTCCTTTCTTTCTTAAGACAAATACGTCAGACGTCATTCCAGAGGCCTGTCTGACTTCACAACGTCGGAACTGTCTGACTTCTTAAATATTCAAGCTGCCTTTTTTTTTCTCCAGCGGCTCAGTTCCAACACAACGTTTCTCTTGGAAATCATCTAATTTGTCTCTGGGTGCATGGCTGTTTAT
>JAUCMX010000022.1:17334058-17341558 GCA_033459395.1 Hemibagrus guttatus | reverse complement strand
TGAAGCCTTTATCGTCGACGCTAAACCGTCTTTCATGCAATGATATAGTAATGGGAAGCGTTTGGATTACAGACTCGTGGAATCGTATATTAGCTGGGATGTGTTTTATTCTGTCACAGTGCTGCTAAAAATGGACCAAACCATGACCTTCTTCCAATGACAGGCTCGAAAAACAGTATATTTACAGATCAAACCTTTTTCCAGACCGTATAAGCTGTGTGTGTGTGTGTGTGTGTGTGTGTGTGAGGATTGTGAGGAAGGAGAAGGGGTTTTCTTTGATAACATCAGCCTTTTATAAGAGGGCAGTAATTGTGCCGCTGTTGTCTGAAGCGGGCTCGACTTCCCTCCGTCTTTCCGGCTGAGACCGAGATTACTTCCAGGCGCGCTTTGTTACGTTTTTTTTTTGGGCCCCGTGTGACGTCACGTGCGCCGGGTGTGACAGAGCAGGCATCGTTTTTGTGCGTCGTGTTTGACCACACGCCTGTCCGGAGCGCATCGACTTCCTGTCAGCACCTCCTGCTTATTGTTTGTGAGTTTGATTAAAAAAGAAGGAGGGAAAAAAATGCAATTACTCAAGCCTGAGGGAACAGACTGCACCGCTCATACTGATAATCATGACTAATGTGACATTGTGTTGCCACGGTTACCAAAAAAACCCATATATTTCAGCATGTTGATCTGGATTCAGATCATGGTGTTTTAGATTTCAGCCTCATCGGTTGTTTGCTAACGAGCCTGCACTGTGTTGCGAAGGAGCTAATACTTACAGTATATAATTAGCCAATACAATATAATTAGCTATAAGTAACCAAACATAACATTCTACGGTTGTCATTGCACCAAGTGACCAATCAACGTAGCTTAATATCAACACTGACCCTTCAGGAAGTCCATGGTCTCGCATAAAATCGTGGCTGTTCAACTAATGACGGGTACACAATACGTAGAAAACGTAGAAAAGCATAACGCTAGCTAGCTTTTTTAGCATGTGTAGTCAACATCGCATTGACTTTATTCACTTAGCGCTAGCGCTTTTGATCGTTTGTTTTAAATTGTTGCTCGATTTGTTCAAGCAGACCCACAAACAAACACGGTTTGAATTGTATGATTATTAAAAAACAAAACAAAACAAAACACAAACAAGCAAAACAAACAATTAAGGTTTGGGGGTGGAGTTATTTTTTAATTTTCAAATCAAAAATTTTAAATGAGACCAGAGGGCGAAAGATACAAACAAACAAACAACCAACCAAACAAACAAACAAACAAACAAGCAAGCAAACAAGCAAGCAAACAAACAAACAAACAAACAAACAAACAAACGTTTAGGAAATCATGCATTTTTAGTCTGTCAACCTAAATAATCTCTACTGAGGCTTGCAGTTTATCATTTCCTCATGTCACAACTAAAGCTTGTATAAAACACGCACACAATCACACACACGCACACACACACACACACACACACTGTACGGAATAACGTGTGTAGTCTCCTAATCGGCCGTGATGAAACGGCTTCCAGATGCGCCCGGCTTCTTCTGTGGCTCCGCCCACCCCAGATGCACGGTCTTTTGGGGGGCGGAGTCTGTGAGACACATTTCCCTAATCACTTCTCAATTCTCCTGAAGGGCAACTTTTATTAATAAAACCTTTTCCTGTTGTGTCACTTTGATTAGGACGGGGGGGGGGGGGGGGGGGGTCGAGGACTAATAGCTAAGTTATGGCAGGAGGAAGAGGATGTGTGTGTGTGCGTGTGTGTGTGTGTGTGTGTCCAGCATTTTTAAAGCACAAACAGGGTGGAAGGAAACATATGATTAAAAAGGACATAATAGAAAATGATAGTGACTCTGAAGCTGTTCCATGTGTGAGTGTGTGTGTGTGTGTGTGTGTGTATGTGTGTGTGTGTGTGCTTCCCTCATCCCTCCATCTGCACTAAGGTCACGATTTGATGGACATTTGACCACCAATCTGTTCAACATGGCCCTGACTTTGGAACTCTAAACACATCACGCTTCAATTTTTTTATTTTTATTTAATTTTTCACGTGTGTCAGTAATAACGTTACAGTTACACGTCAGCTATCTGAACCACACCTCTGACACGTACTGTAATAATCCTGTTGGTTAATTCTGATTGGTCAGTTTAGGATTGTCATAGTGACAGTCCTGACTGTCTGACTGTAGCTCCAGCTCCAGACCACAGGTTTAATCACATGACCTGGTTCTAATAGGTTCGTTTCTATAGTAACAGCCGATTACTTTATATGGTACACATTCATGTAATCTCTAATCTCTGTGTATTAATAAAGAGCAAAAATACAAGCAAACAACAACAACAAAAAAAAAAAAGTAAAAAAATAAATAAATTAAGTTGTGTTAGATTGTGTTGAATTTTTCTATAAGGATATGCTTTTTAAAAAATATTTATTTATTTATTTATCTATTTATTTATGTATGTATGTATGTATGTATGTATGTATGTATGTATGTATGTATGTATTTATTTATTTATTTATATAAATTACAAATATTATAATTAAAATTATTGTCATTATGAAAATATTTATATACATTTATTAATAAATAAAAAAATAATAAATAAATAAATACATTAATATTATTGTTATTATTATTATTATTATTATTATTATTATTATTATTATTATTATTATTTTTAGTTATAGATTTTTTTTTTATTTAAGGAAGGAGTCTCCAGTGTCCGTCTGCTGTACCAATCAGAGGAAAAGCTTTAACTTTATCATCAGGACACAGTTTTTTTTTTTAACTTTAAGTGATTATCTAATCATATCATCCTTACCTCAAAAAACTTTGTTACCTTACATAATTTGTTGTATATTTAAAAAAAAAAAAATCAGGAACTGTAATACACAGTTTAGGCCATGCCTCCTGATGCCAAGACGTGTACTGAGTAAGAAAGAAAGTCTTCAGCTTTAAGAAGATGATTGTGTTTTTTTTTTTTATGTCTGGGGATCTTTTCTAAACCCCTTTTGAACCATTTTATCCTTTTACACTTGTGTCTTTGTGACACAAACATTAAACTCCTCATGAATTTCTCCCGGAACTTTCCGGCATGTGAAATGAAAAACCTAGTTTGATCAAAAAACCTACTTTTTTCTTAAAGCTGAAATCCAAAAATCTCGGTAAACGTGTTATTTTCCTCACACGCTGCACAGAAGCAAAAAAGGCCACGGCGATGACACGGGGACACGCCGGGCTGTCGCTCGTCTCCTGTCAGGGGCTTTCGTGGATAAACAAACAGAGCGGCTGCAGGATGAGAGTGAACAGGAGGGAAAAAAAAAATCACACAACAACAACATCAGCAACACAACAACTGAGAGAGAGAGAGAGAGAGAGAGAGAGAGAGAGAGAGAGAGAGAGAGAGAGAGAGAGAGAGAGAACAAAAGCGTTACTCTAGGCTTGGAGATTGCTTGCCTCTGAGGTCAGTTGTGATTTTACCTAAGAGAGTAATGTTTTGATTGTCACAGATTATATGCCGCTTTCAGCCTGGTGACAGTCGCTCAGATGGAGGAGAGCGAGACGCCGAGAAAGAGAGAAGAAACAAACAATGCGTCAAGCACTTTAAAAAAAAAAGGGAGGAGGTGTTTGATTGATTTTCCTCATTCTCTGCCATGCAAAGGTCACTTTGATCAATGCTGCATAATTGGGACTGTATTACGGATCATATTGGGTCATTTTACTGTTTAATGATGAAATATTAAATATTGGGCGGCTAAGATTGCAGTCATTAGTGAGCACTTTCAATTATGGCCCTTTAATTAATTTGAACCTGACCCAAAATCCAATACTCGCACACAGACAGACATAAAGGCACTCTCCTCCAAACCACAGGCGCTGGAGACACCGGCTCTGTTTACAGCCTGATTGACAAGGCTAGCACTGTGGCCGCTATCGCCTGGACCGCGAGCTAAAAATACGCAGGTCAGTCTTTGTTTGGGGGAAGAAAGATGGCAGGGTTCGGGTTTCAGGATAGCGCACAGGTACTGCACTTTCTTCATGTCATCTTATAGGACGACTCAGTGATGCTAACGTTGCTAATACTGAGCAGAGAGAGAGGGGGGGGGGATGGGCAGACAGACATACAGAGGGAGAGAGAGAGAGCGTGAAAGAAAGTGTGAGAGAGAGAGAAATAGTGAGAGAAAGAAAGAAAGAAAGAAAGAAAGAAAGAAAGAAAGAAAGAAAGAAAGAAAGAGATGAATGTGGAACTGTCTGTATAGCTAGCTAACAAAAATTCAGGCATGGTAGCTAGCTAAATAAATAACTGACTGGATGGCTAGCTAACTAAATAGCAGGCTGGACAGCTCAGAAAAAATTATACTAAGCAAATAACTAACAAAATAACAGGCTTGGTAGCTAGCCAACTAAATAACAGGCTGATAGATAGGTGAGTGAATAGCATGCTTGTGGAGCTAGCAGTCATAAAAGCTAGCTAACTAAATATTAGTCATGGTAGCTTGCTAATTAAATATCAGGCATGGTAGCTAGGTAGCTAAATAGGTGATAACATGTCTAGGTTGAAAGCTAACTATTAGCTTGGGTAGCTAGCTGAGTAAACAACAATAAATGATTAAAGAATGTCCTCATCACTTTAGCATTAGCATGTTAACCACAGCAAAGAAATGTCATAGGAAATGACCTGGTTTAGCACATTTTTCATGGATAAGTTCATATTTTATGATTTTAGAATGAATTTTGAGAATTTTTGAATGAAAGTATAACAGAATTCAAAGACATTCAGTAGAAAAGTGTAAGAAATCTCAAAGTGCATGCTAGAAGATTAGCGGTACAGTTCAACAAGTCGTGAAATGGCTTTGGAGGAAATATTCCATCACTGTCAGGTTATATTCTTATGATGAAGCACTGATCTTTGGCGCGGCGGCACTTCGTTGCTTAGCATACTTCTGGAGACTTCTGGAGACTTCTGGTCTCAATGAAGCCAGGTCAGAGTCACCGGGGCATCCAGAGGACAAGGGTGGGGGAGGGGGGTTGGTGGGGCAAGAGGGGGAGGGCGGGGAAATGGACTAAAAGGGTTCTAATGATGTGCCTAGACTCGAGTTCCCATAATGACGGGCTAGATTAATTATACTCACGCCCGAGTCATAATTATCCATACGATCTGCGTCCTCCTCCACTCAGCTCCTGAATCGATAGTGGCACGTTTCATCTCGGATGCGTTCATATACATATTCCCTTTCCTTCCCTTTTGGGGAAATCAGAACACACACCTTAGAAAATGAGCTCTGGTGAGTTTTCAGGAAATGTCTGGGTCGTTTGAAGCATGTGTGAAAGCTACAACAGGAAGATGGAGGAGACAGAGGAGATGGAAGAGATGGTGGAGACGGAGGAAATGGAAGAGGTGGTGGAGACGGAGAAAGTGGAGGAGACAGAGGAGATAGTGGAGATGGAGGAGTTGGTGAAGATGGAGGATGTGGAGAAGACAGATAGTGGAGTAGATGGTGAAGACAGAAGAAAGGGAAGAGATGGTGGAGAAGGAGGAAATGGAGGAGACAGATAGTGGAGTAGATGGTGGAAATGTTGGAGATGTTGGAGATGGAGAAAATGAAAGAGATGGTGGAGACTGAGGAAGTGGAGGAGACAAAGGAGATGGAGGAGACAGAGGAAATGGAGGAGACAGAGGAGATGGTGGAGATGTAGGAGATGAAATAGATGAAGGACATGATGGAGATGGAGGACACAAAGGAGATGGTGGAGATGGAGGAGGTGAAGAAGTCGGAGTAGATGGTGGAGATGGAGGACACAGAGGAGATGGTGGAGATTAAGGAGTCAGAGGAGATGGAAGAGATGGTGGAGATGAAGGAGACAGTGGAGTTTGGAGATGGAGGAGACAGAGGAAAGGTTGGAGATGGAGGAGACAGAGGAGATTGTGGAGATATTGGAGATGGAAGAGATGGAAAAGATGGAGGACACAGAGGAGATACAGGAGATGGAGAACGTGGAGAAGTCAGGGGAGATGAAAGAGATGGTGTAGATGGAGGAAACGGTGGAGATCGTGGAGATGGAGGACACCGAGGAGATGGTGGAGATGGAGGAGATGAAGAAGTCGGAAGAGATGGTGGAGATAGTGGAGATGGAGGAGACAGAGGAGATGGTGGAGATAGTGGAGATGGCAAAGATGGACGAGACAGAGGAGATGGAGGAGATGGAGAAGGTGGGGAAGATGGAGGAGATGGCAAAGATGATGGAGATGAAAGAGACAGAGGAGATAAAGAAAATTGAGGAGATGGAAGAGATGATGAAGATGGAGGAGTCAGAAGAGGAGATGGAGGATATGGTGGAGATGGAGGATGTGGAAGAGATGGTGGAGACAGAGGCGAGGGAGGAGATGAAGAAGACAGAGGAGATGGAAGAGATGGTGGAGATGGAGGACACAGCGGAGAGATTGAAGAATGAGGACATGGAGAACATGGAGGAGCTAGGAACCAGACTGAAAAGCTACCTTTTTGTTATCTTTAATACAGGATCCAGGTGTAGAAGAGCAAATATTCTACACAATGACTGATCAGTATTCAGATCTCAGACTGAAGTTATGAGTTCTGGACGTCAAGAAAGGAGTTCGTCTACAATAGAAAATTTTTATTAATTCGATTAAATTTTATTTGTTTCAAAAATGGATATTCAGCTCGACAGGCATATAAAAAAATGTGAATTAAAAATGACAACGTTTCAATATTATATTATTCTACTATATTTAATAGATAATTAGTTGGTAAAATATATTTTTTTGTCAATCTGAGAGCAATCTGAGCTCTAGTGAAAATATCACGAAAAGAAAAACGCTGTGAAGGCGCTACACGAAATGTTTGAAACAAGTATTTTATCTAATTATCGAGTAATTTATTCCGCTCCAGCTCTGTTCTTCACGCTCGGGTGATTTTTGTGATTTCTATCCACACTTGGTGAAGCTTTGTTTACCTTTTCCAACCAACGAGTGAGACGAGTGTTTGAGTTTACGAGTATTACGGGTGTGTTTTCGGTTCTTCAGGCTCCTCAGACATGCTTTTTTTGTTTGTTAAATAATTCAAATGACGTGCGAAGTGAAAAACAGCAAATGAACCAATTCCATCTGACTCAGTGAATCAGAATTTTTCTATTTTCATGGTTCAGGCAGAGATGAGCGCGATTGTTGCTTTCTCACCTGCTTGAAGGAGAACCTCACCTCACGGGATCCGAGTTGAACGAAGTAAACGATGCAAAAGTTATACTTTATGGATATTTCATGCACTACGATGTTTATGATTAATGAATCGTTTATTATTTCAAAAAAGGAACGAGAGCTTGAGTGTATGATTAAGGTTGATTAAGGTAATTTGTGATTAATTCTGATACAATGGAACCTCAGCATACGAACCGAACGCCGGCTAAGTTGCGTGTACGTCTGGGAGCCGTTCAAAACTTGTTAGCGTCAGTGGAAAGCCAAGCGAAGTCAACCGAAGTGTTTACG
>JAUCMX010000022.1:17309058-17326558 GCA_033459395.1 Hemibagrus guttatus | reverse complement strand
CGCCTCAAATCGGCGTCGCATGTCCGGAAAGCCGTCAGCGTAAAACCCTTTCCCGCTTCTCTTCTTCTGCTTCTTTGGTTTCTTTAAATACCTGAACTCTATTTACTCTATACTTTATTACCGTGATATTCGGAGAAGACCGGAGGAGTCCCACGGCGAATCGGTCGCCATATGCTGAAGGACGGACAATGAAAATGTCGATAGTGTTTCTTTAGGCCTCCAATGGACCGCTTTGGCAGAACAGCTGCGACTGATGTTGCACGATAGCTGGATTCGAACCATAATGAATACGACAGTCGGCACTTCCGGCCACGGTCTGGAGAGAAATAAACATGTGTGTTATTACTCGCGTGAGCTCGGAGTGGAGATTGTGTAAGAAGCAGAAGTAGTCGCTGACCCACAGAGTTGCATGGAGGAAAACTTTGGGGCTGTGCAGTTATAGCAAAATAATCAAATAACTGACCATATATTAATCAATTAATACATAATGAACTCTTTTAACCTGTACACTGTTGACCTAATGGAGTCACAGTATAGCTATAAACAGTGCTGGTTAACAAACATGAATAAATAACCTCATTATTTCAAGCTCCTTTGTGATGTAAAACGGTTTCCTACATGACCTTTAACCCTTTTTACCAGGAAATCGATGTTTGCTATCAGTATTAACTAATGAATGATGTTCTGGCTGTGAGTCTGATATAAAATAAGTCAGGACTCTGTGTATGTTTTAGATGTGTGTTTTTCCCTCTGTTGGATAACCTTACACATCATTTTATTTGTTTTTTTAGATGAACAAGCACTTGGAGCATCTCAGAGAGCAGAAACGGGTTTGATATCAACGTTCACTTTGAAGATAGAAACATTTCTGTGGATATAAAACGTTTTTTTTGGAACTTTTCTATGAATATATCGCCTCTAGTAGGCTAAAAGCAGAAATACTTCTAAAACACTACAAATCCTTAAAGTCCCGAGTGTCTACTTTTTTATATGAGCTTCATATTAACCTCCACTGTGGAGTGAGACATGACATGGACACAACAAAAACAGCCCATTTTTTGGCCTCTGGGGAAGAGAGTTAAAAACTAATGTTATATTTTTATCCATGAAATGGATAAAGGTTCACAAAATGTATTGTTTGTATGTTTGTGTCATCGCTTATATTATAGCAGCTAGAAACAGTCTGCTCCTCACCAGCCTTTCTTTTTTTTCTCTCTCTTGAAGTTACGCAAGAGGAAAACAAACAGCTTCAAGTCTTCTGCCTTTCCTGTGGTGGAAAACGTATTGATCATACAGTACACATGATTTATAATCACACACTCTGGTGTTACTCAGATGAGGATAGGTTTCCTTCTGAGTCTCTCACGGTTTCAGGGAGTTTTTCCTCACCTCCGTCACCCCTGGCTTGATCATTAGGGATAAAATGAAGTCCTGAATTTATAAATATCTACACAGCTGCTTTGTGACAGTGTTTATTATTACAAATAAAACTGAATGGAATTGACAGCGGAGACTCCTTCCAAAAATGCTAAGCAAACCTTCATCAAATCAACACTGAATTCGATTCATCCAAACGCATTAATATCAACCGTAAAAACTATAAAATGACTCAACACCTTCTGACCAATCAGAATCGAGAACACGACAGGGCTATGGTATAATGACGTGTAAAGTATCGAGGGAAAAATTAGCCACGATTATTAATTCCTAGATCCGAGCCGGATTTGTTTGGCACGTTCACATCATCCACTTTACCTCGGCTCTCCGTAGTCTCTCTAAGGATTATGGGTAATTCGAAGCTCATGCAGGGTCGACTGTGCTGTGACTCGTCTCATCGCCCCCCGCGGAGTGTGATTAGCGCTCGCTGGGAGAAATGGAGAGCTTCTTCCAACAAACGAGTCAAACATTTGCTTCGGCTGTTACAGTCAAAAAGTTATGACCGATTGTTCCTCCCCTCGGGAGCAAATTGCCTCGTGCCGTCAGCACAATCAAGAGGTAGCTGTCGCTTGAGTGCCACTTTCACATTTCATTCTCTTTCTTTCTGTAAACAAAGAGGTTTTGATTGGCACTTGCCTTCCAGATTTGGTTAGAGAATGGAGTGATGAAGCCAATATCGCTTGCCACAAAAGACTGGAGTGAGGCCAGGCCATTATTTCCAATTACATATGGAGAAAAGTGCTAAAAGCTTTTTTTCCCCCCCGTTCTCCCTTTTCTTTCTTTCTTTCTTTTTTTCTTTTTTTTAAAGTAGATTCCGCTTATGCGCAAAATAAATAAATAAACAAGACTACAAATATGTCAACATGGCCGTATCTTGAAATACATTGTGTGCTAGCAGCTTGGTAAGGTAACGTAATTGTATTGAAACCACTTTAATTGCTACCATTTGTGCACCATTTTTAAAATTTGCTATTTAATTTAACTGCGAGACAGTTACAGGATGGTTCCTTGCTTCTAGCCTCGACGCTTTGGCGATGTTAAAAGGCAAAGAATGCGGACACCCACACAGTGGGTCCTTTTCATCGCGTTGGAGCTAATTAAAAGGTTGAACATGTTTGTCCAAAGGTTTCTGGGTTATGATCATGCCCACAGAAATCCCATGTTCTCATAAACGTTTTAATTTTAGATTATATTTGGGCGATTACAGACGATTAAAGCTTCCCTAATTATACCAAATACTTAATTACCTAAGACCGGCAACATTCTTAATTTGAAACGTGTGGAATAGCTGCGAACACCAGCTGCTTGGAATGTTTTATGCTTTCACACAAAACCGGAGTGAGGCCACAACAAACAATGGGCTTTTTGCATACTATATCATTGTTTCCATTCTAAAACAGGTACATGTTGTTTATGGTTTTATTTACTGTATGGGAGGCCTTTAGTGGGACATAGCGCACAGTATATGATGCATATAAAACACACACACGGCCACATGCAACACCACCCACACTTCATAACAGCTCAGAGGAAGAAGCGACACGCACACACACTTTTACTCAGGATATTTACTAAGGATGCATCAATATCATCTTTTTCAGACTAACTGCATTTTTTTTCTTTGGTGCTCGACTGAATCCTAATTAGAAGTAGAAACCCGCTAAGCAATCGAGAGCATCACAGCACAAGTTTGTTTACCTTTGTTTATGTTTGTCGTCGCTTGCTGTTGTTCAGAATGAAACGTTAATATTAAAATGATTCAAATCCATCGCATGTGGCAAGAGACGCGGGAAAGGAAGTGCAAGTCTTCAGGTGCTCAGTGCTTGCAGAGGTGAAGTGCTTGCTCTTTTACACGGTCGCTTCACTGCTCCACGTTACGCTCGCACGTACAGATGATTGTGTTGTACAGTCCACGCCAGCTTGCGCTCATTTTAATAATCACGATTATCACGGCCATGTTTGCGCTCGCTGTTTAAATGTCACGATCGGATCAGGTTTCATGTATCATACGAAGATACAGCATATTTAGTGGTAAACATATTTACCTCACACCTCCGGGATGGGGGGTTTGATTCCTCGTCTTAACTATGTGTGTGTGTGTGTGTGTGTGTGTGTGTGGGGGGGGGTTATGGGGGGGATTGGGGGGTTAACACATGTTCTCCCAGTGCTTCAGGGGTTTCCTCAGGGTTCTCTGGTTTCTTCCCCAGTCCAAAGACATGCATTGTAGGCTGAGTGGCATCTCTAAATTGGCTCTAGTGTGTGTATGGGTGTGTGAGTGTGCAGTGATAGATTGGCACTTCATCCCTGTTATGTTCCCTGAGTCCCTTGGTATAGACTTCAAGTTACTACAGAAAATGGATCTATCTATCTATCTATCTATCTATCTATCTATCTATCTATCTATCTATCTATCTATCTATCTATCTATCTATCTACCTATCTGCCTGTATGGACTGTATGTATGTATGTATGTATGTATGTATGTATGTATGTATGTATGTATAAAGGCATCTGTCCATGGTCCTGATATCATCCATTTTTTTTCTTCTGTTGGTTCAAATCTCTCTCTCTCTCTCTCTCTCTCTCTCTCTTATTTTGGAGACAATTCGCATCTCCACAAGAGAGCACCATGAAACAGTTTCTTGCACAAACTATAAAAACCAAGTGCCCCCTGTGCTTGAGTGTTACAGCTGCAGTTTTCTAGTTAAAAGTTTCCCTCTCGCCTTGTTCACCTCTGTTACCCTGAAGTGCTAGATCTGGGTTCCAAACTCCCAGTAAAGGGATCAAAAACAAAAAAACGAATCAGATTTCCAGTTGAATTTCAGCTATTAGAGCTGCAGGAGCCCCCGGTGAATGAGTGCGGTGTGTATGTGTGTGCATGTGTATGTGTGTGTGTGTGTGTGCATTTGGGACGTTGTGGGCCATCTGAAAGGCGCTCAACTGTGGCTTTGATGGAGTATGTCAGGCCAATCAAGGCGGGCGGCCGAGGCTGATTGGTCCTGCCAGCGATGGAGGAAGGCCTGATATTACCTTTACGTCCGTCTGACAGCAGCACCAGATGCCCTAACCCTGGCTGTAAAAGAAAAAAATCTCTTCCGTGGAACATGGAAACAAACTATGACTTATGTGCTGGCTGGATGTTTGTTGGTTTAGCTGAAAACGTACAAACCATTTGAGACATGTGACCTTATATGGAATTCCTACATGCTACCTTTTTGTACCTAGAGCATGTATCTTATAATATAATATAAAAAGGTGCATAGGCAGTGCAATAGCATACCTTTTAAAACTTTACTATAAATCTATTTGTGTATCTTGAATAATTGTTTTAATTTCAGGTCAAAGTTAGAGATATTAAAGTTGTAACCTTCATCCTATTAGCTACAAGGAAAGTTAGAATATCATTTACATATGTTGCTTTGCATGACATTATGTGTATCTGTGTAACGCTTCAAATATTCCTATCTATATTTGTATTCAGATTTAAGCCTGAAGTGGGTGTGGCCTAAAACAGACTTTTTTTTAAAATTCTGAAAATACAAGCTCTACCACTATACATGTACTTGGTTACATTCCTAATACATATTATATTTGAAAAAACAAAACAAAACATTTTGTAAGGACAAACAGTATCTTTGGGCCTACAAGTAGCTGAAAAACCCCTCATTTTCCTCCAGGGAAGAAGGTCACATGGGGTGAAATCAAAGCTTTAAGAGATGTGCCATCCAGATTTGATGAGGTGTGTCAGGCGAGCGGATGACCCATTTTAATTAATGTTGAATTTGGTTTAAGTGCTCTGCTGGTGCTGGGAACGAAGCCTTGACAGTGGGTATTCCCATTTAAACATGAGTTTCAATTATATGCTCCACTTTCTGCAATCTCACACGCTGTGCATCACTTCCATAAACCGATATTAATGACTGCTCCCTGGGTAAAACCTCGGGGTGTTTGGACACTGTGTGACCAATTTCATCCAGTCTTATGAGGATCGCGCTCGAATAGACACTGAAATAGCCGAGTCCTGCGCCGGATGAAGCAGAAGCTTCCGTGGAAATGAAGCTTTCTATAACAGAAATCAATCTAAATATAAATAAACGCCATCGAGTAACAGTGTTAGTGTTTTGATTAGAGCTGCATGGCTCATGTTTTTTTTTCCAGCCCGAGTACGAGGACATTGTCTTGGCACGCATCATTACCCGTTAATATTAACTAATCAGGAGCTTATAATATTGGTTGCTGCTTTGTGCTAGATGTTATTTCCTTCAAACGGAGTCTCGGTGCTCAGTGCTCGCTGAACTGAACTGCTTGCACAGTTTTCGTTTCTTCTCGCTCGCAAATATCTTTGCACGCGCACTTCATGGCACCGTATGACCATTTGTAATGGCCAGATTTGCTGAATCCGATCTACACCAACAGACCATGTTAGGTTTAACACTGTAAAATGTTCTAGAAGCTTACTTGTATTGTATAAAGATGCTGGAGTCCCTTCTTTTGATATTTTCCCGAGCATAGCTTGCAGCCTGATTTTGCTTTGATTGGTGTCATGAATCGTGAAATACATCCAGATCGCTTTTATTTCATCTCGTCTGTCTGTTATTTAGTAATCTTGGGGTTTGACAACTCAACTTATGAAAAAGTATTCCTTTTTCTTGTGAATTATCATCAAAAAACAACGTAGAAAGAAGCCGAAAAATAAAAAAAACGGTCCTGCTACTGAACCCTGAGGAACGCCATTCTTTGAAAACTTTGCCCAACTGACAACAATCAGTCAGATTAGACTCGAAACTTAGACAAGTCCTGATTATTACTACATGCTAGGACTAAGGTACTGTGACACCTCTCTGTTTTGGCTTTGTAACACGGCTATTACGAAGAGCAGGAATGGCAGGAAGCTGAATTACTACCACATGAGCTCCTTAGGGAAATTCTTGAGGAGGCAGATTCCTGCTGCTCATATCATCACTCCTGCAAAAAATGTTGTGTTGACTACACACACATGCACACACATTCCATGTGTATGAAAGCTGAGGTCTTGCTTTATGGGAATATTTTGGTTGAGATTTTGTGAAGTCCACCAGCTGGAACTAAATGGATTTTGGTTTGGGAAGCTTGAGATACAATGCTAGTTAAAAACAGTTAAAGAAGATTAGCAAATAGATAAAATCCTTATCTAACATTGTCAAGTGGTAATTTTTGCTGTACTGTACATCCATAAAACGTAGTCTTTATGGAGATAAATATATGATTTCTGCCACATGCTAAATATGATTAGTCATCACTCTTGTTTCTTGCTGGTGTCGTCTAGTTTGCACGTGTTTCAACCGACGCAAAGCTTTAGTTAATCAGGGCCACAACGTGCCTGCTGTAAAACACTACAAATTGCCCTTTAGCAAGTGTATAATTCACGTAGGCCCCTTTCATACACTCCAGGAACAAGGTGGAAATAATAGGCTATGATATAATTATTTCAAGGTCACAGGCTACACTTCTGTTCCTCATTTCTCAGTAATTCAGTGCTCTGCTCATTCGAAGCCTGCCTTCCCTCCAATCTTCTGGACAGTTTGCTTCCTCTCTTCATCCATATCTGTAAATCTGATAAAGGACATGGGAAGTGTGTGTGTGTGTCAGGATGTGTCCCAAATGCATACTGCATAATAAGGGTGTAAATGTTCAGCAGTTTTGAATCAACACACCAGATTCATGTCTCATTAGCAAAATTTTTAGTTATTAGTGAAGTGAGTAGATGTGGCTTGTGGGATGTAGTTCTGTGCTTATCAACCCCATAGAACGAGGCGTGGCCTGTGCGCTTTAAAGTCTTACGAAAAGGTGGTCTGTGCACCTGCCAGTCTTACAGAAAGAGGCATGGCCTATGTCCTTATCAGTTCCAGGAGGTGTGGCCTAAGGTGTGACCTATATGATTGTCAGTCCTACAAAAGTAGACATGGCCTATGAGACATGGCCTATGAAATGGCCTATGGCCATTTGCATTCTAACAGAAGGAGGTGTGGCCTCTTTGCTTGTCAATCCTACTAAATGAGGTGTCATCTGCCCTTGTCAGTCATACAAAAGAAGGCGTGGCCTTTGAAGGAGGTGTGGCCTCTCTGCTTTCAGTCCTACTAAAAGAGGTGTATCCTGTGAAGGAGGTGTGTCTTCTGTCCTTGTCAGTAATACAAAAGAAGGTGTGGCCTTTGAAGGAGGTGTGGCTTCTTTGCTTTCAATCCTAATAAAAGGACGCATAGCCTCGCACTTGTCAGTCCCACAGAATGAGTTGTGGCCTTTACAACCAGTCTCATAGCAGGAGGTGTGGCTTCTAAAGAAGGTGTGGCCTTTGTGCATGTCAGTCCCTCAAAAGAAGGTGTTGCCTATGATGATGTTCTAGCCTCTGCATTTGTCAGTCTCACAGAAAGAGTTGCAGGCCTTTGACGGAGATGTGTCCTCTGCTCTTGTCAATCTCTCAAAAGGAGGCGTGGCCTCCAAATACAACTCATCAATCATCATTTACTCACATGATCAACAGTTATTTTAACCATTTCCATAGCAACATATACAACTATGTATAAAATACAAACAAAAATAGTAACTGTATCCATCTTGCATGTTCAATTTATTTCCAAATCAACACCGTTCACATGAAAGCATTTCTTTTTCCCAAGCCAGCAAACACACACACACACACACACACACACACACAACCACAAACACTCTCATTTTTCCTTCCTCCCTCTCCGAGCGCTGCATGTCCGACACAATGCGGAGGAACATTTGTCATTACTTATCAGGGGGTTGATATATTGGTTAGCCTGCAGAGAAACAGCTGTTTTGCTCTAATCTTGGGGTGCATAGGCCAGCATTCATGGCAGCCAGCTGCAGAAAATCACTGAGGAAGAAGAGTCCAACACTGCAAGAAGACACACACACACACACACATACACACACACACACACACACACACACACACCACCCGTCTGCCTGGCAGATGCAGCGCTTTATTATCCGCCTCTTGATTTTTTTTTTTTTTTTATTTCCATGGAGAGGCGCCACCTTCGCACCTGTAAACACCTACACTTTGCATGGACTAGAATTGGCATGAACAGAATGATTTTGTGTTCCTCATACACCCGTATCCACACACACACACACACACACACACACACACACACACACAAGATATTCCATAAAACATTTACAGATGCAGCACACACATATCCACACAGCCGTATGTTTTCCCTCCTGCTCTTGTCATCCCCATACATTAGTTCCTCTATTGCTGGTTTAGTTACTCTCTTGTGGCCTGGTATTGACAAGGCCCTGCGGTGAAATTTATGTCACATATTTAATATGGACATCGGAATGATTATCAAATCCATAGATGCCAAGAAAGGCCAATCAACTCTAAATAATGGATGAGAGGAAGATGTGACTCAATTTGTGAGCAGAGAGCAGAGAGAGAGAGAGAGAGAGAGAGAGAGAGAGAGAGAGAGAGAGAGAGGGAGATGGAGGAAAGGAAGGAAAGGAGGGGTCGATGCTTCCCTCTCTCTCTCTCTCTCTCTCTCTCTCTCTTTGTGGAATGTCATTATTCTGGTCGATTTTTTCTCCCCTCTCTTGACATCATTCAGTGTAATCATCCTTCAATAAAAAAGCTGCTCGTAATAAAAGGAACAACCTGGGTCAATAGGAGGAATATGGAGAGGGATGACCTCTTGTGCCAGACAGGGTATAAATGGGCTCCTTCATCAGAGCAGAGAGGCCTCCAGCACTTTAACAGGCACCAGAGCACTACTATCACACACACACACACATACACACACATGCTAAAAATGGTTAGCTGCATTAACGAATCAATGCTCTAATGAAGCCTCGGCTGCTGGACCGGCGTGAAATATAGGCACAGTGGAATATAAATATGCAGGCGGCGAGCTTCCTGATTGGCTCTCACGCCTCAAAATGGCCGGGAACTTTTATTTATTCTCAATTCTGATTGGTCAGAAGGTGTTTCCCTAACAGCAGCTGTGAGAAAGGAGAATCTCAGTTGGATATGAATGCAGTGTTTCTGGAAGGAGTCTCCAGTGCTTCACGTCTTTGTGCAGACTTTTTCTTCAACTACTACTTCATCTTTATCCTCCTCCTCTTCTTCTTCTTCTTCTTCTTCTTCTTCTTCATCTACTACTTCATGTTCATGTTCTTCTTCTTTGTTTTCCTTCTTCTTCTTCTTCTTCTTCTTCTTCTTTATCTTCTCCTTCATCTACTACTTCATCATCATCATCATCATCTTCTTCTTTTTCTTCTTCTTCTTCTTCTTCTTCTAAAACAACAGGAACCTCCAAAGTTAAAACCCATAACATTCAGATCACTTATAGATCGTTGCTGTCCAAATATTTTTGATTTTCTCTCTCTCTCTCTCTCTCTCTCTTTCTCTCTCTCTCTTTACATCCCTTTTTTCCCACATGTACATTTTCTCCCACAGTCCTCTACACTTCGCTCCTTGGCAGAAGCTCTCTAGCTGTCCCTCATCCGCAGTACTGTGTGATTTACACCGTCCACCTCTCGGACATTCAGAAACCCCGGACACGCCGTCCTCAGGAGGGAGGTTCTCAGGGCAGCGTATCATATCAGCCGCCGTAGACTCCGTCAGGTCAAGAGGTCACCGGAGCTAGCGGAACGATGCTATCACGACTCCATGCAGAGATGTTGATTATCCGCGGGCCGGCGTCGTTTGTTTATCAAAAATGCTAATTGTTTTTTTTTAGTGTTTGAGGAAAGATTAAAAGTTAATAGGAGAAACTAAATAAACAGAATGAAATTGCACAAAGGCGACGTGAGATGTTAATTAATTTGTGGCCACCTCTGAGCTAATTAGCAGAAATAAAGAGAAAAAAAAGGAAGTTAATGAGGCTTGATGTAACTGACACGCTGGGAAACACCAACTATTGAATTTATGAATGTGTGAACAAATGATTAAAAAAAAACAAAAACAAGAACTTGCTTCCTCTAATCTCTTTTCACGGCGCGTCTTCGGGTTTATTCCAATGCAGCAACACATGACTACTGTATAGGAATGTTGTGCTATTTAAATGTAAACTATTGTGTTGTTTACATGTTGTTCTTGTTATTGTGCATCGCTGTAATGGTTCCAATAAACAGGAAAAAAAGGTAGAATATGTAAGAAAAAACATAATTTTTTAAAACAGATTCCCGTTATTCGTAACAAATTTTAAACTTAGTGATGTCATACTGTCACTTGATGGCAAAATATTAAAAAAATAATTAAATAAAAAAAGGTTCACGTGAATAAAATATGATCCAAAATAAGCTTCGGGTTAGCACGTTGGCTTGGTGGTTAGCACGTTTGCCTCACACCTCCAGGGTTGGGGGTTCGATTCCCGCCTCCGCCGTGTGTATGGAGTTTGCATGTTCTCCCCGTGCCTCGGGGTTTCCTCCGGGTACTCCGGTTTCCTCCCCGGTCCAAAGACATGCATGGTAGGTTGATTGGCATCTCTAAATTGTCTGTAGTGTGTGATTGCGTGAGTGAATGAGAGAGTGTGTGTGTGCCCTGTGATGGGTTGGCACTCCGTCCAGGGTGTATCCTGCCTTGATGCCCAATTACGTCTGAGATTACGTCACAGGCTCCCCGTGACCCGAGAATAGATCGGATAAGCGGTAGACAATGAATGAATGAATGAATGAATGAGTTTTGATATCAGGAACAAAGTGTAACACTGATCGTAAACTTCACAGAGAGTACACAGGACACGCAAGAGTTTAAACACTGACACACCAGGAAGTAATTCGAGAACAAGTGACAGAAGGGGAGGAGTCAAGACCTAAACTGAAACTAAAGACTGACACTGGAGACTCCTTCCATAAACACTAAACAGACATCTTACAAAAAACTGAGCCGTATCATATAACATCTGAATGCATGTTTCAGATTTGGATTTCTTCTTCAGTTTTTAAATTTAAAAATTGAAAAGTTAAAACTTCAAATTTCAGATTATATTTGACAAAATCAAATTTCACATTTCAAAATCAAATTCAGAATTTCAAATTCACATTTCTGATTCAAACTCAAAGTTTCAAATCCCCCAAAAATCACATTAAAATTCATCATTTCACATTTCAAACTTCAAAATCAAATTCAGTTTCAGTTTGATGAAATCAAATGTTACATCTTAAAATCAAATTCCAAATTTCACATTCACATTTTTTTGGCTTTTAATTCAACCTCAGTTTCAGATTTTTACATTTCAAATTCAAAATCAAATTCAGATTCAGTTTGAGAAAATGAAATTTCACATTTCGAAATCAAATTGCGAATTTCATATTCAAATTTCATGTTTAAAATTCAAATTCGGTTACAAATTCCAAAAAAATTATATTCAGATTCAAAGTTTCACATTTCAAATTCAAATTCAGATTCAGTTTGACAAAATGAAATTTCACATTTCAAAATGAAAATTCCGAATTTCAGATTCAAATTTACATTTAAATTCCCCCCAAAAAATCAAATTCAAATTCTAAATTTCACATTTCAATTTCAATTTCAAAATAATTATATTCAAACTCAAAATTTTACAATTCAAATTCAGACTCAATTTTCAAATCCCAATTTTTTTTACAGTCGTACACAATACAACATGCAGAAATTTATTATTATTTTTTTTTCAATTGCCGGTGCCATGAAAATAGAATACAACTAGAATAAAAATAGAGTAAGAACAGAATCACAGAATTTAAAATTTATCTGTGGATTCAAAGTATGTAAGAAACACACACACAGCTTATGTGAATAATCAGCGGATGTCATGCGGGTTTTATCATTCGAGTCCAAACTTCAAATCTGAAATATGAATTTTGAAATTTGACTCAGGAAGTGACTCAAAAGTGAGTCACATGATCCGTCTCACGCTGCTCTTGCAGCTACTCCGCCATTTCCAGATTACTGTGTCATCTGCGAATTTGGGTTATAGCTGACTGAAAAGGCCGGGCTCTGATCACTAAGCACTTCTTTCTTTTTATCCCTGACTCTCTCTCCTCTCTCTTTTTGTCGCCTCTTTTTCTCCGTGCTCTTTTTCAGACACCGCTATAGATTTGTTGTCATCAGGCCCGGCTGAGCTTGCTGACAGTCCTGTCAGAAAATGAATTTTTCAGCCCACCCTTGATTGACTCCATTTGGAGCTCGGGACTCTATCAGGACACGGCGCTTTTCTCTCGGCTCATGGTAGTAAGAAGGAAATGGAGAGACGGATGAGGAGGAGAAGAACCAAGAACAGCTGACTGGCTTTACTTTGATGTGTTATATTTTAGAGAATTATAATTATAACAATGGATTAATCCTGAAATTGCTGGGGTTTTTTTTGTTGTTGTTTTTTTAAATGTATGGATCTACCAGTGTGACGTTTGCACAAAAGCAGAGTTTAATTGATATCTAATAAGAGGCGGAGTTACATCCATCTCTCTTTGTTGTAACCATAATATTTTACTCTGAAAGTCCCAAATGTAAATAGACACAAAACTACACAAACCATTCCAGGGGATATTAGATATTCAATCATTCATTGTCTACCGCTTATCCGATCTATTCTCGGGTCACGGGGAGCCTGTGCCTATCTCAGGTGTCATCAGGCATCAAGGCAGGATACACCCTGGACAGAGTGCCAACCCATCTCAGGGCACACACACACAATCACACACTACGGACAATTTAGAGACGCCAATCAACCTACAATGCATGTCTTTGGACCGAGGGAGGAAACCGGAGTACCATACACACATGGCGGAGGCGGGAATCGAACCCCCAACCCTGGAGGTGTGAGGCAAATGTGCTAACCACCAAGCTCCCCCTGATATTAGATATTAAACATGAAAATATTCAATTCAATTTATTTGTATAGCGCTTTTAACAATGGACATTGTCTGAAAGCAGCTTCACAGAAGTATAGAAACATTATAAAAATATTTTATCCCTAACATTTATCCCTAATGAGCAAGCCTGAGGTGATGTTGGTGAGAAAAAACTCCTTGAGATGATATAAGGAAGAAACCTTGAGAGGAACCAGACTCAGAAGGGAACCTCATCCTCATCTGGGTGACACTGGACAGTAAATGCTGATAATGTCTTTTTTACAACAGCAACCACGAGCTCTTGAGGATCTAACAGGTCAGTGACATTATAAAGTCTTTTATACCAGTACTCTGCTGTTCCCGTCTGCCAACAAAATGGAAATCGACTTATGGGCCGTTTTCAATCAGCGTAAACAAATAAATTCTTTTATCATTTGCAAGTCTGATGTAAAATGAGTCAGGACATTCAGTGTGGTTTTTTTTCCCCTCTGTTGGATAACCTTACACAGAATTTCACTGGTTGAAGATCAAATTTGAGCTGTTTTTTAGATGAACAAGCACTTGGAGCAGCTCATAGAATGGAAATGGGTTTGATATCAACATTTAATTTGAAAATAGAAACATTTCTGTGGGAGAAAATAAATCATTGGAACTTTTCTATGAAAATATAGCCTCAAGTAGGCTAGGAAAAAACTGAGATAGTTATGAAACACTAGAAATTCTTAACGTCCTCAGCGTCTACTTTCATGTGGGCTTCATATCAACCACCACTGTGACAAAGACTTTCAATCATCATGATGGACACAACAACAACAACAACAACAACAAAAAAAAAACAGGCGCAAATTCCATTTTTAAGTGTAGAATACCTGGCAACCAGGAAGACATGAATATCTATTGACGTAAAAAATACGAAAAAAACCCCATATCTTTATTTCCTGTATTGATATTATATATGACCACATGCGCTAACAACATGAATACGTGACGATCAGCGTGATATATGACATGGTTTCTCCGTGAAGCAATAAATCATCAAGCGTCGCAGCTTACATCCTGTCGTAAGCATGTCTTCTGTTTGTATTTTCCTTCTCTCTTCTCAGCCCCAGCTTTATCAGCGGGGAAATCTGCCGAGCCGTCCGCTCTCATCCTGCTATTAGCGAGCACATGTCAGGACCTATTTGCCAGCGGTTACTTTAAGAGTGACATCAGCTGTGACCTTCTGACCTGGTCCGACAGAAGAAAAGGTCCGGTGATAGTTTTCCATTATGGAAGCTGAGCAGCATTTGTGCTTGATAGAGAGGAGGGGGAAAAAAAGTATTAAAAAAAAAAGAAGGCTAGTTTCATTGGTGACATTTTTTTTTAGAAAGATTCACCTGCTTGGATCTTCACACACTGATGACTTCCCGGTGTGAAAATTTAGATTTTTGTGTGTGTGTGTGTGTGTTATTGTGTTATTTTCTCTCAGCTGAATTTACAGTAGACTCTAAATCGGTGCAGATCTTGTTTTATATCAGTCAGCTTTGAGATCAAACAACTTTCCACTCGAGGCCAAGAAGGAGACATGGAGACGTTGGAGACACTTTTTTTTCTAGCAGGAGGTCCTGGTGGTGTTTGTTGTGTAATGCTGATCGATGCTCAAGCATCAGAAGATTCTCCTCAGCAAGAGTTTCAGTAGCAGTAATGTGATTTAACCAAAACAGCACCGAAGTCAGAGAGATACGAGTCAGCTCTCGTCCGCGAATAGACCCGTGATGTCCATTTGCGAGCCTGATTTATATAATATGACACTAATCTGCTTGTGAGAGTGTCCCGTCCCATCTGTCATTAAGAGATCCTCACGAGCGGCTCATAAACCCCCGCCGAACGTCTTTACAGGTCAAACGCCGACTCGCTGCACCGGGTCGTCTAGCCGGCTCTTGACTCACGCTGATGTTCATAAATCACGTTTATGAAAGGCGCAATTACCTGATTAGAGTCGCTCGCTGAGGCCCCGGCGAGCCCGCACCATTCATTATAACCTGTAATCGCGTTCCAACGGCGTGTAAAAGCATACAGACGTGATGTAAACGCTTCAGGAGACACCGTTATATAAAATCAAGCGTGAATTTATTAATCTGGTCGATAAATACGCTATACTGCCAAAAGTTTTGGGACACCCCTCCAAATCATTGAATTCAGGCGTTGTTTTTCAGGGGTTGGGCTCGGCCCCTTAGTTCCAGTGAAAGGAACTCTTGATGCTTCAGCTTTATACCAAGACATTTTGGACAATTTTATGCTCTCAACTTTGTGGGAACAGTTTGGGGATGATCCCTTCCTGTTCCAACATGACTGCACACCAGTGCACAAAGCAAGGTCCATAAAGACATGGATGAGCGAGTTTGGTGTGGAGGAACTTGACTGGCCTGCACAGAGTCCTGACCTCAACCCCAGAGAACACCTTTGGGATGAATTAGAGTGGAGACTGCGAGCCAGACCTTCTCGTCCATCATCAGTGCCTGACCTCACAAATGCGTTTCTAGAGGAACGGTCAAAAATTCCCATAAACACACTCCTAAACCTTGTGGAAAGCCTTCCCAGAAGAGTTGAAGCTGTTCTAGCTGCAAAGGGCGGGACAACTCCATATTACATTCATGTGCATGTAAAGGCAGATGTCCCAAAACATTTGGCAATATAGTGTATGAATTGGTTTCACACAAAAACGTGTGTAGACTCAATTATATGTCAAGCTGGAAGATTATAGATTCTCGTTTTCTTCATCTTTGACACCCAAACATCTGAACAGAAAACAAATGATTTCTTTGAAAAACATTTAACAAAAGCATGAAATTATTCAGAAAAGCTGCGTACGAATTCCAGCCCCCGAGTTCCAAGTTTCCAAGTTCCTAGTTTCTGTTATGGAAAAGTATACGGTTACAGGTAACAAGACAAGCTTTTTTTTCCTCAGCATGTTCACATACATGTACTATAAAGTCGTCAGGAGGCGTTCCTACTACTAGTTGCCATAGTAACAACGTTTTTCAGTCAGTGGTGCAACTAGCGTTACACTTGACAACCAGTCAGTTTTTTTGCCCGCTAAAATGGAACGTTCTGGGGGGTTTTGTAGTCACCGCCCCGAGTCGCTCCATATATTTACGTAAAGAGAAACTTTCCTCAACATGGTGGATGTGGACACTCCCACTTCTGTTGCTCATGTCGCAGGACGTTGCAGCTCAAACTGAAAGCGAACGATTTCCTGTGGCTTTCCGGATGCGAAAACGTTACTGATGCTTTCAGTCTGTCAGTCCTTTCTTTGTTTCTCATTGTTTTCTTTCTGTTGGTTGTCCTATCTAGCGCTTTCAATACGTTGGTTATTCTTGAGCTGTTTGACGTAACACCTCCTGAACTATCGCCACCTACTGGTCTGGCGCATGCTCATGAGGCATGTTTTTTTTGTCTGGAAAAAATTTCCGTTTCATAGACATGAAGCTTGCAAGCTTTGTGAGAAACTTACAAGTGATGGAGTGGTGTTGGATTTAATGCCTTCAGCAGAGAAGAAGAAGACGGAAAAAGAAGAAGAAGAAGAAGAAGAAGAAGAAAGGGGGTGAATATGGAGGACAGGAGGAGAAGAATTTATCTTCTAACCCCAGTCTGAACTGCACATGACCCTCTCAGCACCCCTGCAGTCAAGTGCATTAAAGCAGAGTAAATATATGTATGTGTTTGTGTGTGTGTGTGAGTGAGTGAGAGATAGAGAGAGAAAGAGAAAGAGAGAGTGAGAAGAAACAGAGAGAGAGAAAGCAAATGAGAGAGAGAGAGAGAGAGAGAGAGAGAGAAAGCAAATGAGAGAGAGAAAGCAATTGAGAGAGAGAGAAAGAGAGAGAGAAAGCAAAAAAGGGGAGAGAGAGAGAGAGAGAGAGAGAGAAAGAAATGAGAGAGAGAAAAAAAGAAAGGGGGCAAATGAGAGAGAGCAAGACAGAGAGAGAATAAGAAGGAAAGAGAGAGAGAGAGAGAGAGAGAGAGAGAGAAAGCAAATGAGAGAGAGCAAGAAAGAAGAAAATGAGAAGAGAAGAGAGAGAGAGAAAGCAAATGAGAGAGAGGGGCAAGAAAGAGAGAGAATGAGAAGAGAGAGAGAGAGAGAAAGAGAGAGAGAGAGAGAAAGCAAATGAGAGAGAGAAAAAAGAGAGAGAGAGAGAGAGAGAGAGAGAGAAAGCAAATGAGAGAGAGAGCAAGAAAGAGAGAG
>JAUCMX010000022.1:17301558-17304058 GCA_033459395.1 Hemibagrus guttatus | reverse complement strand
CATTTGTGTTTAGCTATATGTTTAAGACATTATCTTCTAAACATGTTGCTACAATACCAAGATAGTTAGCTATTTAGAGCTTTATTTTTCCATTTAGCTATGTTAAGAAAACATCTCAGTGTAACACTAGCTAGGTATATTAAACATAGCAAAATATTTGCTAAACGTATACAGCTAAACACAAGCTAGCTAGATATTTAGTTCTATTTGTGTTTAGCTATATGTTCAAGACAATCCCTCAGGGTAACGCTTCCTCGCTATTTTTAAGACATTATTTTCTAAACATGTTGCTGCAATACCAAGCTAGTTAGCTATTTAGCTCTATTTAGGTCACTTACTTCAAAGACCATTCCCTCAGTGTAACACTAGCTGGCTACATTTAATATACCAAAAATGAAAATGGCTAAAAATATATAGCTAAAAACAAGCTAGCTAGTTATTTAGCTCTATTTGTGTTTAGCTTCCTTAGAGACAACTTTAGAGAAAAATGCTAAAGATAAAGAGCTAAATAGCAAGTTAATGCTTTCGGCTACTCCCTGTTCGGGGTCGCCACAGCGGACCAACTGGTCCGCACATCAACTTGGCAAATGTTTTATGCCGGATGCCCTTCCGGACGCAACCCTCCCATTTTTCCGGGCTTGGGACCGGCACTGCATCTAGTTGCTGGGGTTGAGGTATTGGGTGGGAATCAAACCCGGGCCTTCCGCATGATAGGCGAGAAACCTACCACTGAGCCACCAATGCCCCTAAAGAGAGCTAAATAGCAAGATGATTAGCTATTTAGCTCAATTTGTGTAGAATAACTCCATCAAGGTAAAACTGACTAGCTACATTTAATATATCAGGAAAAAAAAAGCTAAAACTGCAGAAACAGACCGCAAAACCGTGTTGAGTCCCAGCTTCTTCTTCTGTAAACATATTTCCTGGAGTAAAATCAAACGGTGTAACACTAGCTAGCTATATTTTAAAATAGCAAAAAAAAAATAGCTAAAAACGTAGAGCTAGAAACAAGCTAGTTATCTATTTAGCTCTATTTGGGTTTAGCTACTTTAGAGTCGACTCCATCTGTGTAAAACTAGCTAGCTATTTTTAATATAGCAAAAAAAAAAAAAGAAATCGCTAAAAATAAGCTATTTAGCAAGCTATTTAGCTATTTAGCACTATTTGTGTTTAGCTGCTTTAAAGGCAGCTTTCTCAAGATAAAACTAGCTAGCTACATTTAATATATCGGAAAAAATTGCAAAAACTGCCGAAACAGACCACGAAACCGTGCTGAGTTCTAGCTTCTTGTTCTGTAAACTATTTCCCGGCGTTATAATCGAACTAAAATAAAAGTTATCAGTAGCAGGCAACACTTAGCAGCCGATGAGGTGGCAAGCTGTGCATCCATCATGAGAGAGAGAGAGAGAGAGATAGAGAGAGACAGAGAGTGAGAGAGAGAGAGAGAGATGGTCACTCTATTACAGCTTTTCTTTTTTTTTATTTTCTTAGCTCTGATGAAAAAGAGGCTCGGCTTTCTCTGCACTCAGCAGATTTAGAGGAACCAATTACCAGCTCAGCAGCGTGAGCTCTCCTAGCCTGCAGCTCTGCTCCATCACGTCCGAAAGGGTTAAACTTCAGCGTTTTTATTCCCCCTCATTCCCCTGGCCGTGCTTTTTTACTTTCAGCCAACATCTCCTGGTTTTGATGGAGGACGAAGAGAGCAGGAGAGGGCGAAGAGGAGGAAAAAAACAGAAAAAAAAAACAAAAAAGAATATGAAAGGCCCATCTTCACAGAACATTAGACAATGGCAAACATCCTACAGCGATGATCGGATAGATCAAATCTGACAAGTTAAAGTTGATTGCTGAGCGCCTGTTGATTGAGCCGTATTTCACCCGGACAGCTGGCCTCATCTCTAGCCTCGCACCCGTATCAGCGCCGGGGAATCTGCTGCTCTGGAGTTTCTTTCTAATGCTATTCCTTTTCCTCTGACCAAATTAGATGACAGCAGATTTAAAATATAGCCTTTAAACTGAAACTATTGTTTGGATAAAAGGTTTGTTCTCAAAATGTTTCAAATGTAGATCATTAATTATATATATAATAATAAAAAATATATAATAATAATAATAATAATAATAATAATAATGATAAGTATTATTATTATTATTGTTATTATTATTATTATTAAATACAAATGTACATTTATTATTATTATTATTATTATTATTATTATTATTATTATTATTAATCATAATAATAACAATAATAATCATTATTATTGTTATTATTATTATTTTTATTGTTATTATTATTATTAATAATAATGAATAAAAAAAGTACAATAAAAAAAATCAAGAAAATACAAAATGTTGAACCTTTTGTTCTGTTATAAAGCACTGACACCGGAGACTCCTTTTATAAATATTAATAATTAAAAATAAAAACAGATGGTGTGTGTATGTGTGTGTGTGTTAATCTGTTTATTATTATTAGTAGTAGCAGTATTTTTATTAT
>JAUCMX010000022.1:17287681-17301058 GCA_033459395.1 Hemibagrus guttatus | reverse complement strand
AGAGAGAGAGAGAGAGAGAGAATATGATTTGTCAATAATTAATAAATTGCGATTTTTAAACGTTGTTAAATCGCTTAGGTTTTGAAAATCTTACAGAAGATAAATGAAAAATTTGTGAAAAAGAAAACAAGAACGAATCCCGGCTCAGAAACGCCGACGATCCTTCACATCGTACCTTTATTTCCACTGACACACTAACATAAAGGGATATTCAGGTCCAAATAAAGTTAGCTAATTAACTCCTGAGGTTAAAGTGAAAGAATAAAAGAGAGTAGGACCTACTGTGTGTGTGTGTGTGTGTGTGTGTGTGTGTGTGTGTGTGTGTGTGTGTGTGCATAAAAAGAGACAGTGGAGAGAAAGAAATGCTTTAGGCATTAAATTACCAGCCCCTTTTCTCATTATCATTTGGCCGTCTTTTATGGCCCACCAGTAAGCGATGATGTTCCCATGACCCTGCACAATACA
This sequence comes from Hemibagrus guttatus, assembly GCA_033459395.1. Classification (NCBI taxonomy): domain Eukaryota; kingdom Metazoa; phylum Chordata; class Actinopteri; order Siluriformes; family Bagridae; genus Hemibagrus; species Hemibagrus guttatus. The sequence goes on along the minus strand of JAUCMX010000022.1, from coordinate 17,300,593 downwards.
CAGCCATATTATTCAAAGGCAGCTGTATGAAATTCCTGCAAATAAAACCTTTGTCACGCACAAACGGCTAATTATTTGACAGATTGGAACCCCATCGGGTCGGGTTACAGTGTGAAGTGGCCGCATCGTCCCCCCATACGCTCACACACACACATACACACACACACACACACACATACACACGCACACATCCTTACCCCTGAGGTCCCACAGGGAAAAAAACCCACAGGGCCCCTTTCTTTTCAAAGATTATATTTTACCCTCCCAGCCATCCATCCAAGCTATGAGAGGGGGAGTGTGTGTGTGTGTGTGTGTGTATGAGAGAGACAGACAGACAGCGAGAGAGAGAGAGACAGAGAGTGTGATGTGGGTCTGTGTGTCAGTGACAGCAGTCATTTCAGAATTTAAAGGGTGTTCTCAAGCAGAAATATTTAATCTCTCTCGGAAAATAAGGCCGATGGGGGCGGGGGAGATGTTGAAAGAGAGAGCTGTCACTCACTGCAATGTTGTAAGGACGAATTCCTCACTCTTGTTTCTCTATAAGTGTCCTCTTAACAGCAAGGACACTCACAACACACACACACACACACACACACATAGACGTACACCTACAGTATATACACATACGGTTCAGAAAGAATATTCTGCTCTCTGTCAGGAGATAACATCGCCTGATAAGCACCAATGAACCAAATCATAAATGTTAATATGTCCGACATGCAATTTGGATTAAAGCCTGAGTTGCATTTAATGAGATCTCATAAAAGAAGTGTTGTGGATACAGTTTCTGAGGAACACACCATTTCAGATGAGCTCAAACACTTTAAACTCCATTAAAAGTCAAGGAGGCTGTTTTTGGTAGTCTTTACATTTCTTTGTTAACTACATAAAAGGAACTAGTTCTTGTTGGTTTAAAAACCTTTAGAAGGTGGGAAATCAAATGTTTTGGATTTCCATATCACAATAATTGCTTAACCTTACTTCAAGGTTGAAAGTATGAACAATTGCAATCTATTTAAAGACCGACAATCAACGTTACATTAAAGTCTTTAAACCCAATCCACTGGAAACCAAACTTGTTGTACAAATCAAATAAGTAACAAAACAAATGACACTGGCATCTTCCGAGGTAGGTTCCCAAAACAGAAGCCAACCGCAGTGTATCACTGGTTTATTTCTACTTCCTGTTGGTTTAAAAGGGCTTTTGCGCATTATATAAAGGGCTTTTGGAAAACATCTTAGCAGAATATATTGATCTGAAACTCCCTGTGGTTTGCAGCATTGCTATAGCAGGTACAACAGGTTTGCACATGCTGTGATAACCTTTGCCTCCAGCTATGCCACATTCCTGCGTACACATTAAATCCAGCGTGGGCAGCCATGGTCCCGTGTGAAACAGAGAAATGAAACATGAATTCGTAAATGTCAAAATGGAAGCCATGCAGAAGCTTCGGACTCAGCGGAAGCCGGTTTCCTACAACCTCATTCACACATGTACACCTACACACATACACACTCGCTCTGTGGACCTTCTCACAGTCTGGGGAATCGTCAAGGAGTAACTCTAGGCAAGAATCTTTAATTCAGGAGACACATGTTCTAGCTAATTCTCCAATATTCAGACAGACGTGTCTAGAGTTTGATGCTGGTCAATGCTAAGTGAGTCTTGAAACAGTGTTCGGGGCAGTACACTCTTAAACACAAGGGTTCCTTGAATGGCTAATAGTTTTATATTTTTAATGGACCACTTTTTGGAAACAGTTCTGAAATGGGAACCATCTGTTTCAGGACCTTTAAAGGTTCCTCGAGAACCTTTATGGTGGTAATTGGAACCTTTGTTCGTAATAGAGTTAGTTAAAGTTTCTGTGGTCCTTGACCAGGATATGACCTGCTAAGAAATGTCAAGAAGGTGGCAACAGAGGTAAAGAGAAAAAAGAGGGTTAAGCTAGTGCCTAGATTTAAGGTCATAATTCGTGACATGGTGTCATAAGCTAGTAATAAAGCAGAACTTGTGTTGCTCCCATGACCTTAAGTCAAGAATAGACTTATTTAGAACTAACCATGCCCAAGCACCCATTGTTGAGCTGAGAATTTTAATCTTTAAACTGGTCCTTGTGATCTTTGCAGCATGGGATGCAAGAAAAGACATAATTTTCTCAAGTTTCTAGACAAAATTTGAAGCAAGATCTTGAACTAGGGCTGTCTACTGCCATCCAGCCCTAGACTGCCATCTGACAGAATGAAACTGGGATGACTTTTCTTGGGTCAGTGATGGAAGACACCCAGCTGGCCCATTCCATCAGATGCTCCTCGCCCTCATTCTATGTACTAGAGTAGTGTTTCCAAACTGAAAGCATGTTAGGATTTGAGTTGCTAAAACTTCATGGAAGAGACCAGGTTACAGAGAACTTATGTCCTCAATATGGAGATTCCTTTTGGTCTTGACCAAAATAATGCTTCTGAGAGAAGATTTGGAAATTATAAATAGCCAGAGGCTGTCTGCACTGGAGAGGCAGTCTGTGCTGTGGATTGGCACGGCATGGGCATTACTGCGCTCTCTCCTTGTCCCCACTCGACTGGCACCAACCCAGCTGCGCATCCCTGTGCCTCACCTGGATGAAGGGCACAGAAACTCGCCCTTCATGCCCGCTTCCCCAGTGAGCAAGCATATGGCTGTGGAGCACCTTGAAAAAGCCTGGGAGTTAACAGGCAGGGTCAGGACATGGGCAGGCAGGGTGGGCCTACCTCCCCCAGAGTGACTTGATGCCAGGTTTGCCAATATAACTATACACCTTCCAACCAACAACCCCCACTGTCCCTTAATTGCCCCATAATGTTTAGGCAGTTAGGCCTAACCTCAGGATCTTGAATTGTGTAAATTATACCATACTATCCCTTTGATCTTGTAACCAAAGCTTGGTGATCATGATCAGCCTGGCATCATACGATTCATGTTTTTCAGATCAGCTGGGATTAGGGTTGATGAAGATGCCAAAACTGATCTTAAGCAGCATCTTTCAATAGGACAGGGGTTATAGATTAATGGTGAGTCTCTGGAATCAAAACTATAAGAAGATTAAACCTAACCTGTCTCAGCAAATAGAGTTTATATTCCTTTGGGACAAATTGGGACAAGTCTCAATTGGTTGAAATGGTTACTGCTTTGGCTAGCAATCCTGCTAAATGGTCAGAAAAAAGTTGCTGCACAGGTACATTTTGTTCCCTGTGGTAGACACGGTGTAGATGTACTCTCAAAGGTACAATTGTGGTCCTTGAGGTCTAATTATGTAAGCAAGTTGGAAAAGTACACTATAATTCACTTCACCAGGTGAAGAAAGGGGCAAAAGTCATACCCTTGCAAAAGGTACCAAACCAGACCTAAGGGTCTGTGTGTACAAATCCTGAATAATGTCTTGAATAATGATTTTGTTCAAGCTTCTGATCATGAAGATCTGATGAAGTGAGTGGCAGTTTCCTGGTCTCACAAGGGTCTAATGACATCCGTGCACTGCAATATTTTGTGAATGGGGACAGTATGCGCCGGGTCTCAAGCGATCTGCCTACCTCATTAGCCTGCGGGAGGAAACAAAGGGACAATGGCACGCTAAAAAGTGCCATCCCTCATCTGCGGGGCCACCGCCTGACACATTAGGAATCGGTATGCTCAATTAAGCACTGGCAGGCTCATTTTTCTGATACACACTCTCCCTCTTCCTCTCTCTTTATTACTTCGTCTTGCTCATATTCACACTCATATCCCCTTTGATCTGCACTGGTGGTCCGCTGAAAATCCATCCATTGTATATACACATTGTTTACACTGCACTGACTGAGGCAAATGCACTTCATCTTTGACCCTGAGGTCTCTGTTGTCTGGTGGTTATGAAAAATGATGGGTTTGGTTGAGTGTGTAAGACAGCGCGATGATAGAGATCAGGGTTTGATGAAAGAGGAAGAGCATCCCTCCTTACAGCGTCTAAACGGAGTTCTGTCACACAAGCAAACGACACTTTTTCCCGCGTGAAAAATGATACACTTTGGGTAAAGTGCTTCCCTCGGCCATGGGGTTACCAGGTCACTGAACTAAACTGAGACCCAAACCCTTCCTTCTGATCCTGTCATCACTCTGCAGATACAGACACGGACACTTGAGCATTTTGTTACACTTTACTGAATGCGGTACACACCCATCCTTGTGTTCCTATTTTTTTTTTAGCATGCCATGACAGAAACCTGATGTATGCCTGTGTGTTGACACACTAATGTGGTCAAAGGTGGAAAAGTCCTGTGAGAGCGAAACAGAGTGGCAGTAATCATAACAGCCGGCCGGTGGCTGAGACGAACTTGTTGTGTTGCTAATTACTGCAATTATGAGGATGCAGGGTGCTGATGAGTGGTGTGTGCGTTTGCGTGAGTGTGTGTGTGTACATGCTGCAGCAGGGGCGATTAAGTAGGGGATTAGCTGGCTGTCCTGAAGAGGGGGGCGGCACATCCCGAGACCAGCCCTGACCTTCTCATTTCATCCTCATTAGTATCTCATGTCAACAGAGCGCCTGCTCCTTAATCATCTGCTATCATCGCACACACAACACACACTACACACACACACACACACACACACACACACACACACACACAGAGCCATAAATCCACCAACACAACCGGCACAAACATGACCAAGTTTCTTCAAGGGCAACTAGTCTGCTTTTTGCCCACTTGGTTAATCTGCTAATCGTGTAATTTGGGAAAAAAGGAAGTCTGTGATGCTAAGGTCCCTTTTTTGTTGTTAGCAAGGGATTGTACCCATCATAGTGATTAACCTGTGTCCTGGACCCTTGGCTAATCAGCTCAATTGTAGAAGAACAAGGATTTCTGTGATGCTAATCTTATGTTTTTGTTACCTTTTGCTTTTGATTCAAGTGTGACTAGCTGGTTTCATGTGACTTCTTGCTAGTTGGTTAATAAAGAAAAGATGGTTGGACTTTATTTTGTTTGTTTTTTTAACTGTACTGCAACATTCTTAAGGACACCTAGTGGAACTCCTGCAGCTTTGCATTAATTTGCGAATCGAGTCATTTGGAAATTTGACCTTTCTGTGAGTCTCTTTTGGCTTTTACTAAAAAATTAATAGTACTCCGACAGCTTGTGTCCTTGGGAATGAATTTCTGTAAGGCTTTTTTGCTAGTGAGTAATCCTACGTTAACATCTTCAAGGGCCACAAGGATCCTCATCCGTCTTTAGTGATTAGCCAAAGAAGAATTGATGCTAAGTTTAGCATCGTCACCTTTAAAGGCAAATATCTTGCACCCTTGCCTAAATAGTTCATTTGTACAAAGAGAAAGCCTTTGTGTGAGGTACTATATACCGATTCGACATTTTTTTTGCATCAACCCTGAGCACGTTATCCGGTATGCACCGAGTTGTCGGCAGTGACCATTGAGTGTGTGTTGTGTGTTGTACATGTGTTGCAAATGGCAGCACGAGGGCTCGTCTGTCTGTGTCGGAGTGTCTGTGCCATGGCCAGTCCCAGGCAGGCCAACACAAATGAGGCCCATTCATTTCCCCGGGCCGGCATATGGCACGCCGTTGTCCTCAGACACTCCGCCACCACTGGTGCAATTTGTTGGCACATCCTGTCATTTCACACACAGGAGGCAAACAAGATTCAAACACGAGGGCACGATGATGAGCCTGAAGCGTCCTTTTGAACCATTCTGCCGGGTTCACTACTTCATCTAGCTTAATTGCTAATTTGTTTATTTGAAAATATCTTTGCGTCAATTCTAAAAGACAACTTGCTTTTTCTAGAAGACATTTCTTTCCACGCTAGTTTATCAGGACTTCCTGAAATATAGGCCATGTTTTCTCTGAGTCTGATTATCTGGGATTTTTATTAAGATTAGTAAATCTTCAGCATCATCTCCTGCTAAGACCAGGTTTATGGATTAAGGGCTGGTTTTTCAGACTGTTTACTCATCAAAGCTCATGTAACAACACAAAGGTCGAGGTTTATTCGGGTTTATTGAAATTTCCGATTCAGATTTCGATCTATTCAGGAAAATTTTCAGTAACTTAACTTTCGCCGACTGAAGCAGCTTTGTAATCCAATTCTGAACACGAGTAACGTTCCTTGTAGGCGTAACTTGTAATTCTTGTATCTTTTGAATTTGTTGAATTTGAGTTAAATGTTTCTTACGAATGATGCAATCTTGCCAGTGGTCTGATAAAACAGATGAAAATCTAGAAAACCTTCTGTTTTATTATGAAAGTGCCAGTGAGCATTTTTTTTATCATCAGGACTATAACAGGCATGGTGTTGCCACACTGAGACGGAAACAGTGGCTGCTGAACTTCCTTAATACTGAACTTTCACAAGCAGGAAAGACATATAGCAGCATAAAAATATGCGTAATTCGTGTCTAGATGGAACTAGCTAGGTCAGACAGAGGCAAACATCTGAAGACGGTCATGCAGGAAGGAACAAAGCAGTTTTTTTTTTCTTAAGAAGTCTTAAACCGACACACGGTGATGAGATATGTATGATATGTATCACACCTTCCGTGCATCAATAGCATCAGCGTTCCTGCTGATGGATTTGTTAATTACTTGTTAATTAGTTTGTATGATGGGTCCAAATTGGATTATAGTCCATCACAATCATGTACCTTTTAAAAAGTTGTTTTTCTCTCATCTCTTTCTAGAATTTTCTCTCAGATTCACACTTTCTTTCATTTCTTCCCTTCTACATCTGGGTCCAGGACAGCCACAGCTCAGCAAATGAACTTAGAGAAAAACTAATTCACTAACAAACTCCAAAAACTTTGCCAGTTCCAGTGGAGGACTGTAAAGATTAATGGATTTGGCTCGCATGTTTAACACTTTTTCAATGGAGTGAGGAATAAGTGGCCCAGAGAGATGCTGTAAAAAAAAAAAAAAAAGCAGAGGGCTGGTGGTTTGGGCTGAACTGGGCCTGTGATTAACAGTTTCTTATTGCTCACATCAGGGACTTGTTCGGATTAACAGCGTTGACAGGAACTAAATAATCTGACAGATTTACACAAAGGTTCAGAAAAAAGAAAAGAAAGAAAGAAAGAAAGAAAGAAAGAAAGAAAGAAAGAAAGAAAGAAAGAAAGGAAGAAACAAACAATCAAATGAGAGGCAAGAAAGAAAGAAAGAAAGAAATTAGAGAAGAACAAGAAAGAAAGAAAGAAAGAAAGAAAGAAAGAAAGAAAGAAAGAAAGAAGAAGAATGAATGAATGAATGAATGAATGAAAGAAGCAAACGAACAAACAAATGAGAGGCAACCAAGAAAGATAGAAAGAAGAAAATTAGAGACAAACAAAGAAAGAAAGAAAGAAAGAAAGAAAGAAAGAAAGAAAGAAAGAAAGAAAGAAAGAAAGAATGAGAAGAAGCTCACTGATCTAATCCACTGTCTAATCCAGACCTTCTGTCCAATCAGAATCAGACCTTCTTCCTGCTCTTCATGTCTGCTTTATCCCCTCTGCGTGATCCTGATCTCATGCTGCTCATCTCCCAGCATGCTTTGCTAAATGAACACGGATCTCCTGATCTCCTGCTCGTTCCTGACTCAAACCTCATGCTGCTGATTTCACGCAGCTCACTCAGGGCCTTCAGATGCAGCTGAGGTTCATGACCTCTCACCTCATCCATCATGACTTGATTGACGTGGGAAGCCGGCCAGTGACACGCCAGCGCTTTGGGGCGGGGCCAGGAGTGGGGCAGCAGATGGAATCTATTGGATCATATCTATATGGTGATAAGTTTGTTTAATGAAATGATGCATGGGACTGATCTGCACCATGGCTGAAGATATCCAGAGTATTACAACATATTATACATTAATACACCAGCACCATGTAAACACCTGATATACCTTCACACATCTACAGCTACTTTCTTTCTTTTATTTGTTTATTTATTTATTTATTTATTTATTTATTTATTATTTATTCATTTCTTTTTTTGTCCTTTTTTCATTTCTTTATTAATTTATTTATTTATTGTTCGTCTCTCATTTCTTTCTGTCTTTCTTTCTTTCTTTTTTTTATTTATTTATTTATTTTCTATCATTTCTTTTTTGTCCTTTTTTCATTTCTTTATTAATTTATTTATTTATTGTTCGTCTCTCATTTCTTTGTCTTTCTTTCTTTCTTTCTTTCTTTCTTTCTTTCTTTCTTTCTTTCTTTCTTCCTTTCTTTCTCTTCTATTTCTTAATTTATATATATATATATATATATATATATATATATATATATATTTATTTATTTATTTTCTCATTTCTTTTTTTGTCCTTTTCTTAATTTGTTTATTCATTAATTTATTTATTTATTGTTTGCCTCTTCTTTCTTTCTTTCTTTCTTTCTTTCTTTCTTTCTTTCTCTTTTATTTATTTATTTATGTATTTATTTATTAATTTATTTATTTATTTTCTCTCTAATTTTTTCATCTTTTTTTCATTTGTTTATTAATTTCTTTCTGTGTTTCTTATTTTTCTTTACTTTCTTCCTGTCACTTCATATCAATCTATCACTCTTTACCAAATGAATATCGTAACAATTTGCAAATTTCTTCAGTAACAACTTCTGCATAAATCTGTTATAAACATGTTATTAAACTCTGCAAGCATGTGTGAGTTTTTCTGTAAGCAGAGGATTATTTGGTGTTTTTGAAGCCATTTCCAGCATCACTAAATTTTCCTGACAGAAAGAGGGGCAGTTTCTAGCTGCTGTAGTGTGAGTAGGAAGGAAGATCTCTTTAAATACATGAACAACTACATAAATGAAAAAAAATATAAATAAATGTATAATAATAATAATAATAATAATAATAATAATAATAATAAAAATATCTACAATAATGTGGAATAAGGGGATTAATTAAACCAGAGAAATTATTTTTCAATTTTTAAAAAACAATATAATTATTTTGTACATTTCCTGCTTCCAGTTTTTATGTCTGACCTGCAATAAGGAAGAACAGTGCATTCTGGGAAACAACCTAGATCGAACTGATGCTGTTTTACACACACACACACACACACACACACACAAACCTGTCACATAAAGTGTGAATGATTTATGACGGATTTAAATAAATAAATAAATAAATAAATAAATGAATGAATGAATGAATGAATGAATGAATGAATGAATAAATAAATAAATAAATAAATAAATAATTAAATAAATAAATGAACAATCTTCCTTCAGACCTACAGTGACACGCCTCTACATCACCGTCACTTCCTGATTTTTTTTTCCTTTTCCTCTATAGAAATTCCTAATATCCGATATTTAATCAAAGCGGCACTGTGGCTTGTCTCCTCCTCTCCGTCCTCTCCGCCTCTCCGTCCTGCTCGACCCTTGTCTGATTTACGCCTCACGTCTCCTTTATGACTACCTCTTTCATTTCCCTGACATCTAAAGTGAAAGGAATTTTATGCTTTTGATAACTATATGAGTTTCACTTTGTGCCGCGAGTCACGGCCGTGTCGCTGCCTCGTAAATAAAAGCCGAGGAGGAAAATCCTCTCTCTGAAGGATTCACGTGTATGAAAGGTCACGTCTGCGAGGGACGTGATTTATCCTCCCGGTTAATTTTTACATGCATTTATGTCTTTCAGAGTAAATAAAGATCCTGTTTGAAGGAACGTTAGAGAGCAGGTGGACGGTCCAGCTTTCACACGTGAGCACACGTCTAATGCCAAGTGAAAAATCAGCAGAGATTCTGACCACGCGTCAGACCACACCTGTTAGTGTGTTAGTGTGAGTGTTTGTGCGAGTGTTTGTATAAGTGTTTGTGTGAGTGTTTGTGTAAGTGTTTGTATGAGTGTTAGTGTGAGTATTTGTGTAAGTGTTAGTATGAGTATTTGTATGAGTGTTTGTATAAATGTTTGTATAAGTGTTTGTGCGAGTGTTTGTGTGTTTGTATAAGTGTTTGTATAAGTGTTTGTGCGAGTGTTTGTGTAAGTGTTTGTATGAGTGTTAGTGTGAGTATTTGTGTAAGTGTTAGTATGAGTATTTGTATGAGTGTTTGTATAAATGTTTGTATAAGTGTTTGTGCGAGTGTTTGTGTGTTTGTATAAGTGTTTGTGCAAGTGTTTGTATAAGTGTTTGTGTGGGTGTTTGTATAACTGCTTGTGTAAGTGTTTGTGTGTTTGTATAAGTGTTTGTGTAAGTGTTTGTGCAAGTGTTTGTATAAGCGTTTGTGTGAGTGTTTGTGTGAGTGTTTGTATAAGTGTTTGTGTGGGTGTTTGTATAACTGTTTGTGTGAGTGTTTGTATGTCTTTGTGTAAGTGTTTGTATGCGTGTTTGTGTGAGTGTTTGTATAAGTGTTTGTTTTAGTGTTTGTTTTAGTGTTTGCATGAGTGTTTGTATAACTGTTTGTGTGAGTGTTTGTATGTCTTTGTGTAAGTGTTTGTGCAAGTGTTTGTGTGGGTGTTTGTATAACTGTTTGTGTGAGTGTTTGTATGTCTTTGTGTAAGTGTTTGTATAAGTGTTTGTGCGAGTGTTTGTGTAAGTGTTTGTATAAGTGTTTGTGTGAGTGTTTGTGTAAGTGTTTGTATAAGTGTTTGTGCGAGTGTTTGTGTAAGTGTTTGTATAAGTGTTTGTGTGAGGGGTTTGTATAAGTTTGTATGAGTATTTGTATAACTGTTTGTGTGAGTGTTTGTGAGTGTGTGAGTGTTTGTGTAAGTGTTTGTATAAGTGTTTGTGTGAGTGTTTGTATACGTGTTTGTATAAGTGTTTGTGCGAGTGTTTATGCGTGTTTGTGTGAGTGTTTGTATAAGTGTTTGTGCGAGTGTTTGTATAAGCGTTTGTGTGAGTGTTTGTGTGAGTGTTTGTATGAGTGTTTGTATAAGTGTTTGTGTGGGTGTTTGTATAACTGTTTGTTTGAGTGTTTGTATGTCTTTGTGTAAGTGTTTGTATGTGTGTTTGTGTGAGTGTTTGTGTAAGTGTTTGTATAAGTGTTTGTATAAGTGTTTGTGTAAGTGTTTGTATAAGTGTTTGTATAAGTGTTTGTATGAGTATTTGTATAACTGTTTGTGTGAGTGTGTGTGTTTGTGTAAGTGTTTGTATAAGTGTTTGTATGGGAGGTATTTGTATAACTGTTTGTGTGAGTGTTTGTGTGAAGTGTTTGTTTTTTTAAACGTGTTTGTATAAGTGTTTGTGCGAGTGTTTGTATAAGTGTTTGTATGAGTATTTGTATAACTGTTTGTGTGAGTGTTTGTGTGAGTGTGTGAGTGTTTGTGTAAGTGTTTGTGTAAGTGTTTGTATAAGTGTTTGTGTGAGTGTTTGTATATGTGTTTGTATGTTTGTGTGAGTGTTTGCATGAGTGTTTGTGTTTGTGTGAGTGTTTTTTATTTTTTCTGTATGAGTGTTCATATAAGTGTTTGTGTAAGTGTTTGTATAAGTGATTGTGTGAGTGTTTGTATGTGTTGTGTAAGTGTTTGTGTGAGTGTTTGTGTGAGTGTTCGTGTGAGTGTTTGTTGCTGCTGCTGCTGTACAGTGATGTATGCGACTCCTCGCCCTGAGTATGTGTAAGTGTGTAAATTCTCCGCTCTGACATTGTTGCCAGAGTTCTCCGGGTTTCCCGGGTGATGACATTAAACAGGGAGGGAAAAGTGCCTTATTATGTGTGATAGAGTGAGAGAAGAGATGGAGGGATGGAGAAATGGAGGGATGACGCATTGCTCCTGGTGAGCAGAACTGAGGAAATGTCAAGTATCTGAGTAGCGACATGCTGTAAACTGGAGCCTACACACAAGGGGAAAGCTTCCTTTGTTCCGCTGAGTGTTATGAGGACTGTGTGTCTGTACATGTGTGTGATGAAGCTTCCAGACTCACATGCTTCAGTGAGACAGTGTGTGTTGGCATGGCGACTCGGGCCTCAGGTTGGCACGGCCCTAAACACTCGGATGCCAGTGAAATCAAAGCACCACGGTCTCACAGGTGCTGGAATAATGTGTGTGTGTGTGTGTGTGTGTGTGTGTGTGTGTGTGTGTGTGTGTGTGTGTGTGTGTGGCTTTGGGGTCGAGCAGGAGGTTAGACAGGTGTGTGAGACAAACGCACACACATTTTTCTCTTTTTTTTCCTTAATTTTTTCTCTCCATCTTTCATCCATTTTTTTTTTTATTTTATTCATTCATTCATTCATTCATTTATTTATTCATTTATCCCAGCCATTTGTTTTTCTTTTCTCCTTATTTCCTCTCATCCTTTCTTGTTTATTTTTGTTCACCTTTCATTTTCTACTATATCGTTCATCTCACTCTCTTCTTCTTTCCTGCTTTCATTCCTTTCTTTTTTTTACTTCCTGTCTCTGTTCTTTCCCTTATCACTTTTCTTTATTTATTTTTCTTTCTTATTTTTCTTTTTCTCTCTGTCTCTTGCTCTCTCTCTCTCTCTCTCTCTCTCTCTCTCTCTCTCTCTCTCTTTTACTTCTTTCTCTTCTTTTTTTCTTCTCAATTCTTTCTTTCTTTTTCTTTTTTTCCCATTCCCTTCATAATCCTAGTTAATTTTTTTTTTATAATAATTTCATTACTTGGAAAAATAACCTGGATTTTTAGAACATGATAAATAATAATAATTATATAAATAAATAAATAAAAATAAATAAATAAATAAACAAGCCCTGAGCTTGGCATAAGTAAAATGAGTGACTGATAAAATAAAATTTATCTCCAATTTACAAATCTTCTATTTTGTGTTTGGATTATTTTCCCTTGTCTCAACGGATACCCCTAATCCGAATGGGGGCGGAGTATTGAAAAAATGGGCGGGAATTGGATAGGCGGACCCATAACTGCATAATTGTTAGAGATCTTATCCAAATAAAAATAAAAAAAAGCTCAGACTTTAGGATAAATTTTTTTTAAGACCAACTCTAAGAAGCT
>JAUCMX010000022.1:17282681-17285181 GCA_033459395.1 Hemibagrus guttatus | reverse complement strand
TTCTTTGTTCCTTCTATCCATCCATCCATCCATGCATCCATCCATCCTTCAATCCATCCATCCTTCAATCCATCCATCCTTCAATCCATGTTTATACCCATCAATCAATCCTCCATCATTTGTTCCATCCATCCATCCATCCATCCATCCATCCATCCATCCATCCATCATCCTTTAATCCATTCTTTGTTCCCTCCATCCATCTATTTATCTTTCGATCCATCCATCCATCTATCCATGCATCCATTTTCCCTTCGATCCACCCATTTACGTTTCTATCTATCTATCTATCTATCTATCTATCTATCTATCTATCTATCTATCTATCTATCTATCTATCTATCTATCTATCCTTTAATCCATTCTTTGTTCCCTCCATCGATCTATTTATCTTTCGATCCATCCAGCCATCTATCCATGCATCCGTTGTCCCTTCCATCCACCCATTTACGTTTCTATCTATCTATCTATCTATCTATCTATCTATCTATCTATCTATCTATCTATCTATCTATCTATCTATCTATCTATCTATCTATCTATCTATCTATCCATCCATCCTTTGTTCCTTCCATCCATCCATTTATCTTTCCATACATCTATCCATTATTCCACCCATCTAGACTTCCCTTCATCCCTTCTTTCTTTATTTCTATTCCTTCCTTCCTTCCTTCCTTCCTTCCTTCCTTCCTTCCTTCCTTCCATCCATCCATCCTTCAGTCCATCTTTACACCCAACAATCAGTTGATCCATCCATCTTTTGTTTCTTCCATCCATCCATTTATATTTCCATCCATCCATCCATCCATCCATCCTTTCAACAATCCATCCCTATTTTCATTCATGCTTTCTTTCTTTCTTTCTCTCTCTCTCTCTCTCTCTCTCTCTCTCTCTCCCTCTCTATGATGTGATGTGTGATGTCTGAACCCAGCAGCAGCAGTATGAGCGCGTCCCTCTGACTGATCGGCTGTAACAGAGTAATGTTTATGAGCGTTAATGGAGTTTCATGAAGCAGACGAGCAACAATGATGCGCAAACACTTCTGATAAGCAGAAAGCATGAGGAAGATGATCATAAACACGCAATAACCATCAGCCCCGATAAGGAAAAGATGGCAGTAATCATTATAGAGGGCGCGAGCGAGTGAGCGGGGCCCTCGGTAGGCAGCCTACGAAGTGTGAACGACAGACTCGGCTAACTGAGGAGACATGAATATGAATGATTATGAAAACAAAACTGAAGGATCACCGAGCAGCCATCTGTTAGCTCTTCATGAAGAAGTGGCCTCTCATGCAAGCACTCCGAAAAAGAGAGAGAGAGAGAGAGAGAGAGAGAGAGAGAGAGAACAGAAAGAAAGAAAGAAAGAAAGAAAGAAAGAAAGAAAGAAAGAAAGAAAGAAAGAAAGACATGGTGTATCTGATTGACTGCTTTGAGAGGACATGAGCCAAGAGTGGCGATCCTGACACCATCCTCACACACACACACACACACACACACACACACACACACACTTCCCCCAAGCTCTTAGCGACACAGCAGCAGATTGCAGACTCAATTACTCCCCTGTCAGGTGATTATCTGCCGCTCTTAATGTAATCTTCCATTCTCACGTAGCATATTTCAATTACGGCAGAGAAAAAAACCAGGCTGCGTATTGAAATGGCTCGCGCTCACCTCGCCGCCGTGCAACAATGTCAACTGTAAGGGAACAGCAGCTGAAGGCAATTACGCGTGTGTTCCGAGCCAATTATGATCGCTCTCGCGCCGCCGTTTATGCCACCAGCCAGGGAGCGTTCGGCGGGAAAAAAATTCATTTAACCACAATATGCTTGGTGTAGGAGGCGAGCCGCAGCACTCAGGCCCAGCCCAGGACCATTAGGCCTGATAGGAAGCCATTACAGGCCCCAGGAAGGACCATACAGGGAGCAGTGGGGAGAGCTGTAACACTGCACGCCTCACACACACACACACACACTCTTATACACACACATACACTGTTATACACACACACACATACTTGCTCACAAATATACACACATACACACACTCTTATACACACATACTAGCTCATATACACACACACACAGAGTTATACACACACATGCTTGCTCACAAATACATACACACACACACATACCTGTTCTCAAACACATGCACACACATACACACACTGTTGTACACACACATACACACAGAGTTATACACACACATGCTTGCTCACAAATACATACACACACACACACACACACACACACACACACACACACACATACGTACCTGTTCTCAAGGACACGCACACAGCGTTATACACACACACACACACACACACACACACACTCACACACATACCTGTTCTCAAACACGCGCACACACATACACACACTGTTATACACACACACATGCTTGCTCACAAATACAAACACACACACACGCACACACACAGAGAGAGTTATACACACACACAAATACACACAAACACACACACAGAGTTATACACACA
>JAUCMX010000022.1:17277681-17280181 GCA_033459395.1 Hemibagrus guttatus | reverse complement strand
AGGGAACAAATATGACATTTATTAAATTCAAATAAAAAAAAAAATTTAAAAAAAGGGAAATAAAAGTAGAATTAAAATAGAATAAAAATAATTACAATAATTTGGGAAAAAAAATTACCCTACAATAAAAGGGAACAAATATGACATTTATTAAATTCAAATAAAAAAAAATTAACAAAAGGGAAATAAAAGTAGAATTAAAATAGAATAAAAATAATTACAATAATTTGGGAAAAAAAATTACCCTACAATAAAAGGGAACAAATATGACATTTATTAAATTCAAATAAAAAAAAAAATTTAAAAAAAGTAAATAAAAGTAGAATTAAAATAGAATAAAAATAATTACAATAATTTGGAAATAAAATTACCCATACAATAAAAGGGAACAAATATGACATTTATTAAATTCAAATAAAAAAAATTAACAAAGGTAAATAAAAGTAGAATTAAAATAGAATAAAAATAATTACAATAATTTGGAAATAAAATTAAAGGGAACAAATATGACATTTATTAAATTAGAAATTCATGACATTTATAAATTCCAAAAAAAAAGTAAATAAAAGTAGAATTAAAATGGAATAAAAAGTAGAATCAAAATAGAATAAAAATAATTACAATAATTTAGAAATAAAATTACCCATACAATAAAAGGGAACAAATATGACATTTAATAAATTCAAATAAAAAAAAATTAACAAAGGTAAATAAAAGTAGAATTAAAATAGAATAAAAATAATTACAATAATTTGGAAATAAAATTAAAAGGAACAAATATGACATTTATTAAATTAGAAATTCATGACATTTATAAATTCCCAAAAAAAGTAAATAAAAGTAGAATTAAAATGGAATAAAAAGTAGAATCAAAATAGAATAAAAATAATTACAATAATTTAGAAATAAAATTACCCATACAATAAAAGGGAACAAATATGACATTTATTAAATTCAAATAAAAAAAAATTAACAAAAGTAAATAAAAGTAGAATTAAAATAGAATAAAAATAATTACAATAATTTTGAAATAAAATTACCCATACAATAAAAGGGAACAAATATGACATTTAATAAATTCAAATAAAAAAAATTAACAAAGGTAAATAAAAGTAGAATTAAAATAGAATAAAAAAAATTACAATAATTTGGAAATAAAATTAAAAGGAACAAATATGACATTTATTAAATTAGAAATTCATGACATTTATAAATTCAAAAAAAAAAGTAAATAAAAGTAGAATTAAAATGGAATAAACAGTAGAATCAAAATAGAATAAAAATAATTACAATAATTTAGAAATAAAATTACCTGTACAATAAAAGGGAACAAATATGACATTTATTAAATTAAAATAAAAAAAAATTAACAAAGGTAAATAAAAGTAGAATTAAAATAGAATAAAAATAATTACAATAATTTGGAAATAAAATTAAAGGGAACAAATATGACATTTATTAAATTAGAAATTCATGACATTTATAAATTCCCAAAAAAAAGTAAATAAAAGTAGAATTAAAATGGAATAAAAAGTAGAATCAAAATAGAATAAAAATAATTACAATAATTTAGAAATAAAATCACCCATGCAATAAAAGGGAACAATTATGACATTAATAAAATTAGAAATTTATGACATTTATAAATGTGGGTAAAAAACTTGAAACCATAAGATAAAAGTAGAATTAAAATAGAATTAAAATAGAAAACAAAGTAAAATAAAAATAGTTACCCATACAATAAAAGGGGAACAAATATGACATTAATTAATAAAATTTTTTTTATAAAAATAAATATGACTGTTACTTGCTGCTGCTGTATCTATTTTATTTATTTATTTATTTTCTACACAATCTCATCACACTATAAAGCAACAAAAGCAATAACAAGACAGAAACAGCTGTTCAGTTTGGCATTCACACACACACGTAGAGAGAGCAAGTGCGAGAGCTGCTCCCACACACACATACACACACACACACACACACACACACACACACAGGAACACGAGTGAGACGTCGTCGTGCAAGAAGAGGACGAGGCTAAAAAGCCGAGCGAGAAGCCGAGCAAATATAATAATGCATTAAGCATGATGGATGCGCTGGAACACGCCTCGGCTGTGTTGTGGAAGCTGCTCTGATGTATTGTGTTGTATGGGATCGCCTGCTCTCGCATGCTCTCGCCTGCTCTCGCATGGATTCTAACCCCCGCGTTGGGAAGATGAGCGATGGGCGTCTTGTAAACAAGTGACAAGCGTCCCAGGTGACAATTCCTAATCCATCATAGCGCTGTCAACGCTGGCCGAGGGGGCGAGCGAGGCCAGAGAGAGAGAGAGAGCGAGAGAGCAGGGGGGGGAGACAGCTGCTACATGCCAATCTACACCATATGAGAAAGAGAAAAGCAGTTATAAAAACACACACACACACACACACTCTCTCACACACACACATAACACCATTATCTCCCACATAAATATTATACATCATTACTTATCTTTCA
>JAUCMX010000022.1:17198108-17275608 GCA_033459395.1 Hemibagrus guttatus | reverse complement strand
CATAAAACACTGATTTCTGTTTATTTTAGGCTTATTTAATAAAGATCATTAATACAATTAATAAATTAATACATGAATAAAATAAATGGAAGAAGTTTCTGCTATAAAATCTCAGAGTTTCGAGTAGAAGCCATTGTAGGAGGATGAGAACCTTAATGTGTGCAAATTACTCTTTCCCCCCCCCCCCCACACACACACACACACACACACACACACACACACACACGTGTGATGCTATGAGGCGCTAGTGCACCGGCGTGTCGGAGCTGATCACCTGACCGACCACAGAAACCAGACAGCGACGTGAGAGCAGAAGTGAGAGATGGAAGCAGGACAGGATGTACAAACAACTTTCAGTCTGCCAGCTCCTTAATAACACACACACATAAAAAAAAAAAAACACACACACACACACACACACACACAGGAGGATGCTCACATCATGCCATCTTCTGTATTTTCTTCACTTCTCTCAGGCTCGTGAACACATCCACCTCCTGGGCTTCAGAGATCCTCCTGACTGCAGGTGGGAGAAGAAATCAACGATGGAGGGAATCATTTACTTTCATTCATTCACACACACACACCACACACACACACTGCTCACAATGCGCACTTCAGGGACAAGAGGATAAAAAAACGAGTAGTGTAATGCAAATAAAACGATTTGGCATCTTTATCTTAGATGTTGTGGACGAAGTGCAGCTGATGAAACGTCTGCTCTGCACTGAGAGGACATTTACTGACCACCCCACAGTGTGTGTGTTGGGAAAAAAAGAGAATGGAACTTTACAGTGGCAACTGATTCAACTTCAACATATATATATATATATATATTTTTTAAATCTTGCACAATATAAAAGGAATTCACAAGGCAGGAAACACCCTGGACCAAGTGCCAACCCATCACATGGCACACACACACACTCTCATTTACACACTCGGACAATTTAGAGATGCCAATCAACCTACAATGCATGTCTTTGGACCAGGGGAAGCAACCCCCAAGGACGGGGAGAACATGCAAACCACACACACACACCCCACACGCACACGCACACACACCCCACACACACACGCACCACCCCACACACCCCACACCCCGCACACACCCCACACACGGGGAGGCGGGAATTGAACCCCCAACCCTGGAGGTGTGAGGCAAACATGCTAACCACCAAGACACCATGCCCCCCTTATTTATTTATTTATTTGTTTATTTATTTATTTGCTTGTTTGTTTGTTTGTTTGTTTATTTGTTTGTTTGTTTTTTATTTATTTATTTTTTTTTCGAACTATTTTTTTTATTTATTTATGTCTATTTATTCATTTATTAATTTATTTATTTTTCTTATTTATTTACTACTTTGTCTTTTTTTTCTTTCTTTCTTCTTTATTTTAGTTTTGTTCTGTCTGTCTGTCTTTCTTTCTTTCATTTGTTTTTTAATAAAAATTAAAAAAAAAAAAAATCTTTCGCAGATAATAAAAAAAAAATTTTAATAGTTACTTAATCAAAGATATCCATTAAAATTGCAAATTATTTTGCCACATAAAATAAAAAGTCTTGTAACAGATTAATAGATTAAATGTAAAAAAAAATATACTGCAAACTTCCAAAAAAATATTTTAAACCTTTTTTTTTTTTTTAAAACAGACAATATTGAACATTTAAATATTTAAATATATTTGTATAAAATCAAGAAAATGACCTTTCCAACATTAAAAATATATAAACGTGCGAAAAAAATATAAAAAAAAACAACAACATATTTTTGCATAAACATGTTTAGCATTTTACTGTTATAAGCAGTTGGTTGTATCATGTTTAGAAAAAAAAAAAATTTAAATTTAAATTTAAATTTAAATTTAAATTTAAATTTAAATTTAAATTTAAATTTAAATTTAATTTTAATTAAATTAGCTTATGTATCTTTGCATCTTTTTTTTTTTTTTTTATCCTCCAAACGGAAAGCTTGTTTTGTGGTAAAAGTCTCAAAACTCCATTTGAACCACACTGGCCTTTAAAAGCTTTGATTTAAACAGGAAGTGAAGCTCAGGTCTATAATATGATCCTTGATGACGCTGACTCAACTGAAACAAATGCTAGAAACGGAATATTTAATAAAATCTATCCTAATGGGCAGGAACTAGTCTGATCTGCAGAAAGATAAGCAGTAGCAGTGTGAGTGATGGGGATCGCTGACGTTTAAGTATTTCATTCTGACTTTATTCAAAAGCATTGGTTTTTGAATTTTGAAGCATTTCTATAAGCATTTCTTTCCCTGTTCCTCTCTTGCTCCTACAGTCAGCGTGGTGAGAGGGGAAACTCCACATGTGTGTGCTTTTAAGCGACAGGAAATGGGCACCGCGGCGGCACAAACACCGGCACAAAAGACTCGGGCACGGACGCAGACGCAGCCTTGTCAACACGACCCCCCGTGGAGGAATTTCAATTTCATATATTTAATTATCCCTGTCAGACAGGAGGGCTGACAAAGGCGAGCTTTTGTACTGCGGCCCCATCTCCCGCATCTCTCGATTAATTTCGGCGTACGAATATGACTAATTGTCTCGGCCCGGCTCTGGAGCGGGATAAATAATCGTTTCCCCCGCCGTTGGAAGGAGGTGGATCCGCGGACATTCATGTGTCAATTTTATGATATTTGAACACAATGGGCTGTGCATAATTCAGGTGATGGTACGAGCACACTGATGCCACCATGTGCACACACACACACACACAGAAATGCACACACATACAATCACAAATCCACATCTTTTCACAGGTTTTGTGGCCCCCTCAATGGCTCTTTTGTCGAGGCAGCCATTTTGTGTCCTCATATCAGTCATTGAAATTGCTACTTTGTTTAGAGTGCTGATATTAGCATCATAATTAGCGAGAGAGAGAAAGAGAGAGAGCAGAGAGAGCCGTACACGTTTTTAACGGCACACAACAATCACTTTGACGTCCCTGTCTACACACACACACACACACACATACACACACACACACTCTGTATCTAGCACATTTACATGCTACAATAAAATACGCTACGTTTCCTTTGCTACGTTTCAGTTGAATCTCAAATGAAACTCAAATGAAGTCACGCTGTTTTTTGCTTCATACCATTTCAAAAATATAAAATTAGCTCAACATAAAGAAAACATTCTACTTTAGTAAACAAATGCAACAACAAATTAAAGTAAACAAATTAAACAACAACCTGAATCCCCTGGATTTCCTTTTTGATAGCCAAAAGAAAGAAAAAAGTCCAGGTGAAACCGCACATTATTCAGTTCTTTTACTTTTAACTTAACATTGTTATACCATCTTTAAAAAAATAAATAAATATGTAAAAATCAGTGTAGTTTTAAGGAAGAAGCAGAATTCACTTTACTTGGTGGACACTAGGACCCAGGGGAACTATTTCAAGAGCGAACAACTCTACTGAGGTAAATCTAGCCTTAACACAAATTAGCATCAGGTTAATGCCAAAATAAATAAATAAATATTAAAAACCTCTTGTATTTTTCTTCTGGGATTATTGTGTAAGGAAGCTTTGGGAAGAGAATATAAATACAGGAAGGAAGTGAACTGTGACATAAAATGCTTGCAAGAAAGTTCTAGAATTAGCATGAAGCTAAAAAACGAATAAAGAGGATGAGTTCAGAAAGATTTTGTGAGAGAAAGTCTTCTCAGGTTGTAAACAAAAAAATAAGATCTTACACACACACACACACACACACACTCGTACAGTCATGGTGCAAAATTGTCTTCTTATTTTGCACAGTTACCATGTTGGCATGGAGAAGGACAGAGAGAGAGAGAGAGAGAGAGAGAGAGAGAGAGAGCAGTTTTATTACACACATTCCTCCTTGGTGGACATTCGGACACTTCAGCAGTTGCCATGGTGTTATGGAGCTCACCACATTTCATAATTCCCTCGCTTTGTCTTTTTCCACTCTGTGCCTTTTTCCTCTCCCTCCATCCTCCATCCCATCCCTCCCTCCCTCCCTGTAGTATCTGTCACTATGAGTGCAAGAGTCACTTTTGCTCTCCTTTTGTTTGAGAATGTGACAGAAAGTTTTCTCACTGAGGTTCCCAACGCCATAAATAACACCGAGCTTCATATGCAGCACCTGCTAGATAACTCTTTCCTTTCCATTCCTTACCATCTATTTCTTTCCTTTCTTTTCCTTTTCTTTCTTTCTTTCTTTTTCTTTCTTTCTTTCTTTCTTTCTTTCTTTCTTTCTTTCCCTTGTATTTCTTCATTTCCTTTCCTTTTCTTTCCACCTATTTCTTTCCTTTCTTTTAATTCCATCTACTCCTCTCCTCTCCTCTCCTTTTCATTTCTTTCTTTCTTTCTTTCTTTCTTTCTTTCTTTCTTTCTTTCTTTCTTTCTTTCTTTCTTTCCTTTCTTTTAATTCCATCTACTCCTCTCCTCTCCTCTCCTTTTCATTTCTTCTTTCTTTCTTTCTTTCTTTCTTTCTTTCTTTCTTTCTTTCTTTCTTTCTTTCTTTCCTTCCCTTCTATTTCTTCCTTTCCTTTCCTTCTATTTCTTCCTTTCCTTTCCTTTCCTTTCCTTTCCTTTCCTTTCCTTTCCTTTCCTTTCCTTTCCCTACCCTTCATTTCCTTTCCATCTATTCTGTCCTTCCTGTTTCTTTCCTTTTCTTTCCATCTATTTCTAGATCACTTTTTTGTCCCTCTCCTCTCCTCTCCTCTCCTCTCCTCTCCTCTCCTCTCTTCACAACTCTTCTGTAAACCTCACCTGATGCAGTGTTTTGAAATAAAATTGAACTTTTTCTGATGTTTTCAACAACTGTCCCTGAATTTTGAGGGGGCCGTTATTACACCTAAACTCTCACTCATTCAAACACACACACACACACACAGTCAAGTGGGAAATAACTGCTGCCAAGAGAGAGAGAGCGAGAGAGAGAGTTAAAAGAGGAGTGTTGGGGGGAGAGAAGAAAATGATTAGCATTCTGTGTATAAATAGTTCCAGGACGAGGGCTGTTAAGTTTGAAAATTAACATGTAAACAGTTGGAAAGTCCACCCGAGCCTTCACACCTCTCCCTCCCTCTCTCCCTCCCTCTCTCCCTCCCTCCGTCTCTCCATCCTCACCGGCCCTTCTTTTTAAAACCTTGATAAATATACATAAAGCTCCAGCACAAAGGCTTCCTTGTGCGCTTAATGGGAGCGCGCTTAATGGAGACATATATTTCCAGGATTATATCAGCATTCAGTTGCAAATTCTGAGTTTTAATACTCTGCGCTCGCTCTATGAATGAGCGTATCGTTTGAATGCAGGGGGGACACCTGGTGCGGCGGGCTCGCCGCTGACCCCGTCTCCCTGCCAAGGCCGCTTTTTCCCACACTGCCTTTCAGCCCTACGATGCACACTTGTAACTTTATTCCCCTCCCCTTCACCTCTCTCGCCAAACAAAAAAAAAAATGGCGGAACGGAAGAAATCTTCTTATCGATGTGGGTTTGAATTCGCACGGGTCACACCGGGTGCCGGGTTCGGGTTTCTGAGACGCGAGCTGGGCGAAGGGACTTAGTTTTCTCTGTTCCTTTACTTTCGTACTGTAAAAAAAGAAGGGCAGGAATGAAAGGCAAAATAACAGGAGCCTCTGTATATATAGGAGGCGCTTAGGGGCCCCTTTGTGGATTTATTGTACATTAGATGTAGGCCTTGTGTGTGTGTGTGTGTGTGTGTGTGTGTGTGTGAGGTGCTTGGGGGGGATTTCTATGTTGATTAATAGTAATTCTTATTCTTGTCACATTCAGGGCAAACAGAATCCAGCCTGTATTACATTTACTCTTTTTTTAAATTTATTTATACCCAGGATGTTGTTGTTTTTTTATATAAAAGGGGGAGATTTTCTCTCTCTCATAAGTGTCTGCTTTCACGAGCACGACTGATTGAGGCACACAAACAAAGCTTTGTTTCTGCTCTCTCACGAATGCATGGCTGCTTACTCTCTCTCTCTCTCTCTCTCTCTCTCTCTCTCTTTCTCTCTCTCTCTCTCTCTCTCTCTCTCTCTCTTTCTTTTCTGTTGGCTCCTTTAGTTTTTAGCTCACGGTGCAGGCCCGAGGCAGGACTTTGGGTGTTGGAGGTTTGGGGTGATATAATTCTTTCTATCATCATAAAGAAGGTACATATCGAATCAATTGGATGATTTTTTCCACAGAAATGTTCATATCTTCAAATTAAATGTTGATATCAAACCCATTTCTGCTCTCCGAGATGCTCCAAGTGCTTGTTCATCTAAAAAGCAGCTCAAATTTGATCTTCAACCAGTGAAAATCTGTGCAAGAGGGAAAAACGCTGATTGAAAACGTCCCATAAGTCGGTTTCTACTTCGCCGGCAGACTGGAACTCCAGCGTACTGGTAAAGAAGACTCATGGGAAGACATCAGAAAACTGTACGAGTTTGAACGTCCCGCAGTTTCACTGTTAAGAAAATAAAAACGAGAACATGGCGTCGACTGATTACGAATATTCATAAAGAAACCAAGAGTCTCCTGGACATGTGAAAGCAGACACTTCCTCACAAATCTATTTCTTCCATACATAAATATAGAAAGCATGCACCGAAAACTGAGCTGTGCCAGGTTTTTCCATTTACACAAACCTTTATTTAGACGCTTTAATTTGTGTTTTTGTAAACTTGTACGTGAATTTAAAACTCGTTTGCGTCGTTCACTTTCTCTTTCAGTTCGGATCTCGGGACTCTCAGACATTTTGAAGGCGGAGTCTGTTCCAATTCACCAGGTTTACATTTTAAACTGAAAATTATTTATTTCCAATTTTATGTTCTCACTGAGTTTTTTTTAAAAAAATGTTAGAAAATTTGTGAAAAACAAAAAAATATTTTCAACTTTATATTCTTGCTAAGTTTAAAAGAAAATGTTAGAAAATTGTAAAATAAATAAATAAATAAAATAAATAAACAAACAAATAAATAAATATTTCCAACTATATTCTCACTGCATTAAAAAAAATGTTAGAAAATTGTACAAACAAAATTTCCTACTTTATATTCTTGCTGAGTTTTTAAAAAAATCCTACTTTAACTTTTTCTTTTAAATGTTAGAAGATTGTAAAAGAAAATTATTTGCAGCTTTATATTCTTGCTGAGTTTTTTTTTTTTTTTTTTTTTTTTTTAAATGTTGGCAAATTCTAAAAAAAAAAATTTCCAACTTTATATTCTTGCTGAGAATTTTTTAAAAATTAAAAAAAAAATGAAAAAAAAAAAAAAAAAGCGAAGAAAAAGAACATAATTAAACCTGGAATTAATTCTTTTTTTTTCTTCATTTTTATTTTTCTTATTGTTATTATTATTATATCATCACCACATCCCAAAAGGTTTTATTCCTCCTACACATGCATTTTGTAATGAATTCGATAACGACACGTCTTCGTTTTTATCCTTTTATAGTTACACTTGTTAATTAGGGCCTGTTATCATTTCACAACAACAACAACAACCGCAAAACCACTTCAAAACCAAAAAGTCATAAATATTTATTTTTTATTTCTGAAGACTTCCCCATGGTGGAAAACCTACAAACATTTACAAAGCGCCGACAGTGAAGACTCCTTCCAAAAAAATTCCTAAACATTTAGCATTCTTCTTTCTATTAAATCATCCACCATCGAAGTATGAATACTCTATTGCTATGGAAACGGTACAGTATTAGTCAGTATTAATAATAAGTAATAGTATTAATCTAAATGCATTACTATATACCCGTGATTGCTGCTGGAACGACATTCAGAGCCGTTTTATCAGACTCCTGACCAATCAAAATGGAGAATTCAGCAATAATGCTTACATCATCTTGAGTAAATCTGAGTTGTTAGCTACGTCGCTGATGTCAGCTGACTCATGAAAGGACAACTGGCGTCTTACTGTGATGTCGTTATATTAATGCGATAAGATCCATCGACATGGATTAAGACATGCTTTGTTAAAATATTCAAAGTGCCATCGGTTAACACCAAACAGCGCTTGATGGACAGATAATGTGTGTGTGTGTGTGTGTGTGTATGTGTGTGTGTGAATCTCATAAGTGTGTAGACAGCAAAGTGACAGCTTGATCACACACATCGCCATGCAAATTTAGTTTAATGATCACCCTGCTGACATGTCAGCACAGTGTGTATGTGTGTGTGTGTGTGTGTGATATGCAACCCCCCCCCCCATCTTTATTCTCTCAAGGTGACAGACTTGAGGCCAAAGCGGATTATTAGCCTCCCTCCGGTCAGTCACTCGAATATAAGCAGAGCAGCCCGAGGCAGGTGGTTAGCATGCGGCAGAGCCGATCGCCGGGTCAGTTATCATCGTACATTCGTGTCAGAGTTGCGTATCACATGTACGGGTCACATCTACAGGGAGAACTGGACAAATCCACATTTAATACACAACACACCAGGGAGGGCGGGTCATATCGAATGAGTCAAAGCCGAGAGTCAAGAGTCAAGCACTTCCTGTGAGGGTAGAAAAAAACAGATTAATTTTTAATGCTCGATATATAGATGCTTGGCTTTTTTTTCCTAACAGGAATCACTTTAAAAATGTATTTGAAATTCCAGATATTACGCTTAAGTCAAACATGCTTCTTTAAAAAAACCAAAAAAAAACCCAAAATAAACCCCAGGTTTCAACCAGTAGATTGACTGTGTGGATTTAGTCATTTGGCCGTTTATTATAAATTGAGTTCTCCGAATCTTCCGAGAAGTACTAGAATCTTCTGTAAGCGATTTTTCCTGGTCAGATGTAGGAGAAGTTGGTCAAGTGAGAGGAAACCAGAGAACCCAGAGGAAACCCACAAGGAAACGGAGAACGCTGCACCACATAAATAAGCTCAGATGGCGTGGAGTGGTTTATACACACACACACACACACACACACACACACATGGCTAGTCTAACGTTTTTGAAGATTTGACATTCTCTAAAATTGCACGTGAAAAATATATGACTATTCTAAGAATCATATGAAAATAAATGAATCATTTGAGAAAATGAATCATGTGGATGAATGAATTATTCAAGAAAATGAATCATGTGGGGGAAAAAATCTTGAAAAAAATGAATCAAATGAAAGACAATCACATTTTGAAAAAAACGAATCATGTAGAAAAATCACTTGGGATTATTTTAATGAAACAGAAGAGAAGAGATCATATGGAAAAAATAAACATGGAAAAAAAAATAATAATTTGGAAAAATCACATTTAAAAAAAAATTAATCATGAAAAAAAATCACAATAAAAAAAACATATCAAGTGAAAAAATATTTTAATAAATCAAAGAAAAAATAAAAATCACAATAGAAAAAAAACAAAAACGAAATGTGGAAAAATCATGCAGGAATATATTATATAATAAAGAAACAAAGAAATTTTCACATTTGAAAATGAATCTTGAAAAAATAACAGATGAAAAAGAATTGTGAAAAAAAATGAATCAAGGAAAAAATGAATCATGAACTAAAAATCACAGGAATATTTTAGTGGATCATGAAGAAATCGTGTAAAAATCAGATGAGAAAAAAAAACAATTATATGAGAATAAATGAATCACGTGGAAATATTCACATGAAAATAAACAAATCATTTGATTCAA
This sequence comes from Hemibagrus guttatus, assembly GCA_033459395.1. Lineage (NCBI taxonomy): Eukaryota > Metazoa > Chordata > Actinopteri > Siluriformes > Bagridae > Hemibagrus > Hemibagrus guttatus. Next base: position 17,265,968 of record JAUCMX010000022.1, on the reverse strand, counting down.
AAAAATCCTGTGGAAAAAAAAGAATAAAAAAGGAACAGATCATGAAAAACTTTAAAAAAAAAGCACAATGTTTACTACTTGTGAAAAACGTGTGTAATGCAAACATGAGACATTTCACACGTGAACTTGGTGTAACTTTGCTGTTAGCGCTGCTGCTTCTCACGGGAAGGGGCTGGATGAAGAGCAAGTTTGGAGGAAGGAGCTCTTCAAATTCCTCCCTCTCTCTCTCGACTCGGGTGATCAGAGGAGTGGGGTATTATGAAAAAAAAAGCAGATGCTGGTTCTCCTTCGACACGCGGAGCTAGGTTTTAATTTAGTGATGCTACTCGGCTTGCGCCTGCGCCCCTTCTCCACGCACGTGGCCACAATTAGCAGCCAGGCCCTCCATCGGGGGAAGAAGGGTGGAAGAAATCCTCTCCTAAGCCTCTCTAAATCATACGAGAACGCCTCCTCAGCATGCATGGCTACTCCGGCTAGCCTAGCTAACGAATACGATACCCTGCGTTTGATCCCATGTTGAGGACGACGCCGCAGAGGATATGAGAGTTCATGCGCTTTTGCTACATCATAGAGTGGAGGAAAAAATGGAAATATGGGATGAATGTCTTTCTGTCTCTCGGTCACGCTTCGCACTGGGGGCGCAAAGCCCCGGATCAGTCCGGAAGCCATGTCCAGAGGCTAATCGAATTCATATATTAGCCTGCGTAGAGCTAGCGGAAAACCCGAGCAGAAAAAGTTTGCGGTTTGACACTTTCGTGACTTCGGTGTTTGGGTCTGTCTGGGAATCTGGCAAATGAATTAAACTGCATAAACACCGTCACTTAATTCCTGGGGGTTAGTTTTTATTTTATTGCAGATGTAATATTTAAAAAAAAAAAAAAAAAAGCCATGATAAATGGATCGGTGCAAAAGTTCTCTTTAAGTTCTGACAGAAAAACAACAGGAAGCACAAGCAGGGTGAAAAAGAAACTTTTATCTGTTTACGTTTTACATATGCTTCATGATTTCAAGAAAATAAAAGTTTACTGAACTCAGAATGCTACTTTTGTAGCTAGCATTAGTAATATTACAGACATTAGCAAGTTCTACGCAATGTGTTTAACAGCCTAAAGGTTCTACTTCTATTAGGTGACACAATGCGGCCAAAAGTTTTGTTTGTTTTTGCTCCATTAACGGAAACAGATCCCGAAGAAGCTTCACTCAGAGTACGGCACCCCGGCTAGCCGGTTAGCTAGATCACGTCGAGTTGTACGTTCTTGTTAAATGTGCTGTGACAGGAAATGACAGTGAGTTAGCATTAGCATTAGTGTTACTCCACAGTCGATTTCTTCAAACAGAACATCCTAGAACATGTTACTCCTTCAACACCACAACAAAATGGCATTAGTCACAATAACAATTCATAAATATATAAACCGTTTACTCTAACGATCAGCTAGAAGCTTACAGAAACCCAATGAGTTAGCATTAACATTAGTATTAGCATTAGCGTTACTCCAAAGTTGATTATTTTCTTCTAACATTAAACATACCAGAACATGTTACTCCTTTAACACCACAACAAAAAGCTGTTACTATAGAAACCTTTTACTCTAATGATCAGCTAGAAGCTTACAGAACCAAGGAGTTACCAAGGAGCATTAGCGTTACTCCAAAGTTGATTATTTTCTTCCAACAGAACATCCTGTGTTACTATTCTAACACCACAAACAAAACAACAAAACACAACAAAATGGCATCAGTTGCAATAAACAATTCATTACTATAGAAACCGTTTACTCTAACGATCAGCTAGAAGCTTACAGAACCAACAAGTTAGCACTAGCACTCAAAAAATATACGTTCTAATACCCGATTGCGTACATGGCAAGTGCAGCTGTTGAAAATTGAAAATGAAAAGTTCTCTTGCGTTGTTTTATTTCTTGTTAGATTTAATTTTGCTGGGAAGTCCAAACTTTTCGAAACGGCTCTCTGGAATCCTGAAGACAATTTTCTCCTTATCAGATCGCTGCATGTTCCGGTTTTCTCCTGAACCACGTCCCGAAAGCGTCTTTATCAGCCAGACGTACATATTTAATGGAGATTCTTTATTAGCATTTGAAGTGCAGCATGCAAATGAGACGCTCACACATGTTACGACAAGCTGCGATTCCACACCGCCAATTAAAGCTCTCCTGGCAGCGTGCGCCAACGCTTTCATTAGAGGAGATAATATTGCAGAGTGAAATGATAAGCAATCATTATGATGAATGTGCGGACATTACGGGGCCACGTTAATGAGGTGTAAATGATCTCATTATTTTGTTTGAAAGAGTGGAGATTAGATGAAAGTGGAGTGGACAGTGCGAGAGCGTGTTCAGACAACTCGCTGCTAATTAGGAGCCAATCTCCAGGAGCCAATGAGGCGCAACCCTTTGGTAAACAATTACGCCTTCGTAGCTCAGGGCGACGCAGACAGGAACAGACAGATGATGGCGCAGAGTCGCCCGGTGGAATCTATCTGCCAAAGGGTCGCTTCCGAAAATCGATGCATCTGCGGAACCGAGAGACGGTTTCCACATGGCACGGTGATGAAGCGAACGGACGTACGGGTGAAGCGTGAGGTTACTGTACTGAGAGGTGAAACTCAAGATGGTTCAAGAGGCCAAATCTGGGAATGTTCCAGATTTAGAACTTTCCCTGAATCATTATCGCAGACCGAACTCTGGACTCAACAAAGGGATAAAAAGTCAACGTTGGAAAATCAAGGGTCAAATAAAATATATATATAAAATAAAATATGGTATAAAATAAAATATAACAAAATATAAACAAATAAATAATATTAAACATTATTAAAAACATTAAATAGAATAAAATAAAATGGAACATAAAATGAAATAACAAAAATCAAACAAGCAAAATATTAAAAATAAAATAAAATGCTAAAATTTAAAATAATCTTGTATTACATATCTGAGTTTCCTATTATGTGTACTTTTTTCCTAGGCGTTTTTTTCTTTCTTTAGTAAGAAATTTAATGAAAAGTATCTTATACCCTTCTCTCTCTCTCTCTCTCTCTCTCTCTCTCTCTCTCTCTCTCTCTCTCAAGACATATTAAACCATTTCATTCACATTATAATGTATATTGTGAGCTGTTGTCTTTTTACCTTTTTTACGCTTTTATGATTTCCTTCTCCTTTTTGTTGATTTATTTTTAATTAACTAAACAAATTTTTTTTTCCTTGAAAATAATTGCAGTATCTGACATGCTCATATAATCAATTATATTTATTTATTTATGTATGTAATTTTAAATTTTTTTTAATTATTATTTATTTAGACTTTTACTTTTTTTTTTTTTTCCAATTCAAACTTTTTACTTATTTAGAATAAAACTGAGAATCTGAATCCCAAACTCTTCATCTTCATCCTGAAGACTTTCACATCTTTACTTCTGACTGTTACAAAGCCCTGACACTGGAGACTCCTTCCACAAACGTTAAATAAATTTCCAAAACATCAATCAAAATGAAATATTAAAAAAAAAGATTATGTAGCACGTTACCATAGAAATAATAACGTATCAGAATGAGTCACTAATATAAACCTGTTGTTTGCCTTGAAAAATACTCCTGACCAATCAGATTTGAGAATTCTAAACAGAATTTGCTTCATTAAAAGAAGCATGTATCAAATTTAACTTGTGTTTCTTGAAACAAAGAATTTTATCAAATCATCATGCTTTCCCGTGGTGTTAAAATATCACATGTAGTAGATCGCAGTTAGACTCCATATTTGTTTCTCCACAAGCCAATCGAATTCTACACTATAGAACCGAAACCCCGCCCACTTAAATATGCTGGTTATCAGAAACACTCTTCTGTGGAGCTGTAAACATCTCTGATAGGGTCCAGTTTAGGATTGTTTGCAGTATAGAAAATTTCTTATAACAAAACTGAAAACAAAATAATAAACACGAAAACAAAATAATAAATATGGAAACTAAATTCAAAAAACAAAACAAAAAACAAATCCGAAAACAAAATAAAAAAATAAATAAATCCAAAAACAAAAAAACAGAACAAAAAAAACAAAAAACAAAATAACAAATCTGGAAACAAAATAACACAAGGACAATTCAGACAAACCAGAAAAGGTAGGTATAGTTTGTGAATGGAATTCTTATCGCTGATTTGACGAGACATCTGTAACTCAGGATATACAAGAAGTAGGAAATTGTGTATCTAACTTTATTTCTTGTACATGTGTAGAGTTCACTTTAAACCATTTTTTAAATATTTAAATCTAAGAAAATAACAAACATATATATTTATATTTATAAGAAAATTCAGTGCTACTTTGAGGAAGGAGGTTCACATGGCGTGATTTTGGATATACTGATAGCGTATCATGGCGTAAAGATTAGTTTGCGATCTCTAAAAACACACCTGAAGAACGCAGGAATGTTTCGAAGACCAAACTATTCCAGATTAAAGGATGTAAGGAGCGCTATAAGAGCAGAGCTGTGTTCATACACACAGCAATCTACTTTCTACTGCTGCAGTCTGCTGGACTTCCTGTATATCCTGAGTGACAGATGTCTCGTCCAATCAGAGGGAAGAATTCTATTTGCAAACTATACCTACCTTTTCCATTTGTTTAAATGGTCCTTGTGTTTTTAGAATTGTTATTTTGTTTTCGGATTTGTTTTTCTTTATAGATTTGTTATTTTTTGGGGATTTTTTTTTCTTTATAGATTTGCTATTTTGTTTTTGGATTTTTTTTTCTTTATAGATTTGTTATTTTGTTTTTGGATTTTTTTTTCGTTATAGATTTGCTATTTTGTTTTCGGATTTCTTTTTCTTTATAGATTTATTTTTGTTTTCGGATTTCTTTTTCTTTATAGATTTGTTATTTTTTTGGGATTTCTTTTTGTTTATAGATTTGCTATTTTGTTTTTGGATTTGTTTTTCTTTATAGATTTGTTTTTGTTTTTGGATTTCTTTTTCTTTATAGATTTGTTTTTTTTTTTGGATTTATTTTTCTTTATAGATTTGCTATTTTGTTTTTGGATTTGTTTTTCTTTATAGATTTGTTTTTGGATTTGTTTTTCTTTATAGATTTGTTTTTGTTTTCGGATTTGTTTTTCTTTATAGATTTGGTTTTTTTTTGGATTTATTTTTCTTTATAGATTTGCTATTTTGTTTTTGGATTTGTTTTTCTTTATAGATTTGTTTTTGGATTTGTTTTTCTTTATAGATTTGTTTTTGTTTTCGGATTTGTTTTTCTTTATAGATTTGTTTTTTTTTTGGATTTATTTTTCTTTATAAATTTGCTATTTTGTTTTTGGATTTGTTTTTCTTTATAGATTTGTTTTTGTTTTCGGATTTGTTTTTCTTTATAGATTTGCTATTTTGTTTTTGGATTTGTTTTTCTTTATAGATTTGGGTTTTTTTTTGGATTTATTTTTCTTTATAGATTTGTTTTTGTTTTCGGATTTGTTTTTCTTTATAGATTTGGTTTTTTTTTGGATTTATTTTTCTTTATAGATTTGGTTTTTTTTTTTATTTATTTTTCTTTATAGATTTGTTTTTGTTTTTGGATTTGTTTTTCTTTATAGATTTGTTATTTTGTCTTGCATTTCTCGGCCATCATAAAAAGATTAGAGAAAACACTACAGGAAAAAAAAAATCGAAACAACTTTAGAAAAATGATCTTTAATCAGAGCAAGCGTAGTTAAAATCTCAGACATCACAGCAACAAGAGGATGGAAATATTCAGGATTTGTCTGTGACAGTACAGTGATAGAAGCGCAAAACAAAGACGTCCCACTTAAGAGTCCTGGCATGCGCACGTGGCTTTTGTTATCCATCGCTCTTTGAAAAACGACGAGGCCAAAGATAATGAGACCAGGTTTTCATTCATTTTCATTCTCGATCCTAAACACCGCACACACCTTTTGTTTCTACTCCAGTGAAACGTTGGCATCAAAAACGACTTGTCAGAACGATATTTTTGACCTGACAACGGAGTAAAAAAAAACAAAACAAGTGAAATTACATATGCGTGCTCGTTAACACAAAATCCGTGGAGCACTCTGACCTGCGGGATTGTGAACGCGCCGGTGCGAGCGCAGGTGTAGCTGTTTTTTCTTTTTCCCTGTCTGTTGATGGTACAGAGATATTCGTTGGACAGATGTGAAATTTGTGAAGCTGCTGTTTGATTTTCGGTGTTGTGTGTATCGATAAAACACACAACATTAGAAACACGCGCATTAGAAATCATTTGAGAAAAAATGAAAACACTTAAGCGTGACCATCTTGTGTGTTTATAATCCCCACACACACACATGCACGCACACACACGAGAACATGCATAAATATTAGAGATCTACAGTTAGAAAGAATGGATGACCAGCTTGTGTGTTCATATTCTTTCTGTCAGACCCCCCTACACACACACACACACACACACACACACACACACACACACAATAACATACATACACAGTAGAGACCTACAGTTTGAAAGAACTGATGCCCAGCTTGTGTGTTCATATTCTCCCCCCACCACACTCACACACACACACACACACACACACACACACACACACGTGAGAACATGCACACACATTAGAGATCTATAGTTAAAAGGAAAGGATGTCCAGCTTATATGTTCATGCACTCTCTCTCTCTTTCTTCCTGACCACACACACACACACACACACATACACACACACATACACACACTTAATTGATTTCCCCTTTTGTTGTCAGACAGATTCTCAGATTATAAGAATAAAAGCGTTTCTCTAATCCGCCCGTCGTCACTGTTGTACTATATCGATGATTGATAACGCTTAACTCAAAACCATATTTAAGCGTCAGGAGTGTCAATATTTTGACGGCGGCTGAAGGTGACCCTCGGCCTTCGCCGTGTTTGCAGTGCATGCACGTGCTGGGCTTTGGAGGTAAATTTGTAAGGGGCCGCTTATGTGGCGAGGCTATTATGGATTTGCTATCTGGGCCTGAAGTGTTGGCTGCTGATTATGTGATTAAATCAATAATCATTTCTCTCCAGTTTCCTCAGCGCCTCCGTTTCATCCCCCTTCTTCCTGTGTAGTTGAGCGGAACGGCCTGGTGAACACACACACACACACACACACATCTCATCGACTCATACACACACAAACACAAATCCAACATGCTTTCTAAAATCTCTAATATTTCTAAACATCACTGGTGTTTTAGTTCATGATCAATCCAATTGATTAATCTCATTTTTAATTTCTTATCTCATACAATAAATATATAAAATATCTTATATATTGTATAAATTATATATAAAAATCATGTGCCTGATGGGGCACTGTGTTCACTTAAACATGCCAAGGCAAGATTTTGTAAAGAGAAAAAATAGCACAAAAAAATAAATAAAAATAAAACAAATAAATAAATTGACAAATAAATAAAAATAAATAAACAGACAAAAATCCATTACACAAAAAATGTACATTGTTATTGTTGACACGTCGATATTCTATGATAATAATAATTATACACACTAAATTAATACTATAAATTATTTCAAGAATTTGTTCTATAAGACACAAAGCACAACACTTCCACTTCCACAGTTCTTGCTAATATGCTAACTAACTAACGTAACTAGCCCAGCATCTTCTCCAGATTTGATTTATTGGAGAAAAATGGAGAAAAATGGAGAAAAGTGGAGAAAAAGTTTCTTGGTCTCCTGAGTTACAGCATGTGAAGCAAATTGCCTGAGTAACTGATGATTATTCTGTATATTTTGTCTCCATTTACTTTACCACAATTTCCTCCCTGTCATGATAAAGTAGGCGGAGCTAATCTCGAGTACAGCTTAATGATTAACCAATCACGAGGCTGTGGAGTCTGAGGTAAATCTAGCAACAAAAACCGAACCAGCAAGTGAAAGCTAGCAACTAGCGAGCCAAAGAAAAGCGTGAACAAATAAAAGTTATTCAGTAGCGAAAATCTAAGAAGTAAACAACTTAAACACAACATGGCACAGCATAAAACACATTGTTTATGGCTATATACATAATTAGCACCTTTATGTTGTTTTTCAATTTTAGCCCAGTGTGTTGACGTGCCAGAGTAGCTCACTGCAGCATCTTGTATGCTAGTTGTTCGTTAGCAACACGCTACATTCAGTCTCTTTACATATGATATGATTTATCGTCCATATCTGCTTTTTCCAGAATGTTCTTTTAGGGTTTCTGAACATCATTAATATTATTTAAATTATGATCTGAGTCCTTGATTTATGTATGAATGAATCCCTGCGCTAAACAGAGCTTTTCAGACGCATTAGCATTGTTCATATCATTCGAATTCATCCTTCCGTTGTGTTTTATGGCAAAGCGTGAAAAGATAAAAACGTCAATAAAAACAATGAATTAAAAAGAAATTTTTTAAATCATCATCATATCCTAACAGTCGCATGCTAACTATCACAAACACAGTGTGAACTTTTCTTTAATGCTACACAAAAAAGTTTTGTTTTGTTTTTTTCTGCCACACACACACACACACACACACACACTCTCAGACAGACAGACACACACGGGGGCACTGTTAGGCACGGCGCGGTGCCAACCCCACCTCGGGAGCCACAAGTGCTCTCGTTGCCGGCGCTGCCAGGCCTTCGCTGTTGTGTCTAGACTCCAGGAAATACAAAATTACGTTTGTTTACAAGCAACAGGAACTGTGTGGAGGAGCTGCTACGCTGTTAAAATGTTTTTCCCAGAGCACACACATCTTTTTTTCTGACTGTCAGCTCCAGCGACACGTGATATGAGTGTGAACGTTCATATATAAAGCACCGATTCGTCGTTATTCTCATGTTTCTGTGTGTTGGTTAAAGAAGCTGCGAAGAAAAATGAATTAACGTAAAGAACCAGAATGAAACGGTGACTTCGGTCCAACGTGCGTTAGTCATTATTTATTATGTAAAGATAATTTTTTCGATCATTCTTATTATAAAAAAAATAAGAAAATATAAAGAAATTCAGTCCAAAAAAAGATTTTAAAAAATTTGTAAAAAATTGTCATATCATTTTACGTTTGTTATGACGAGCTTCTGCCTTCGAATAAATTTTTTCAGTGAATTTTTTTTTTTTTTTTTTTTTGCAGATCATTTGCACATTTTTTTCTGGAAACTTCCCTCAGGTTAAGTTCAAGAATGCTCTTTAACCAGATATAAAATTCTTCTGAATTTTTTTTTTTTTTTTTTTTGAAAACAAAAAGATATTTCAATTTCCTGATGAAATATTCACGTAAGATTTTTGATTTTTGTTGTCTTTTAAATGAATTTAATTAAATTCACGTTCTCTTCTTAATTATTTTCATTGTTTTTCATAAGATTCAATTATTAATTAATTCATTTTAATTGATATCTTTACACTCAAACCTACTGGATATTTTATAATGAAGCTTTTTTTAAAAAATTTTTTTATTTATAAATAGCTATCTATCTACAAGACACAGTGTTCACACAGTTATGTAAAAAATACACAATTTCACTGATTATTGAGAAAAATCTGAATTTTAAAAATAATAAAATAAAAAAAACCCTGATAATCAATTTGAATGAGCAGAATAAACAAAACTAGTAAATTGCTGAAAAGTTTTTAATATAGGGAAATCTTACTAATTAATAATTTTGTATTCGTTGCTTGATTTTTAAATCTGTTGATTTAAAGATTTTAAGGCGGAAAATCCAGCTTAAAATGATTTCATCAATTCGAGGCCTGTTTTCTTGTTGTACGAAACTCTTAAGGCAATTCCTCACACTTCAAATGCAGGTTGTAGTTAGGTGCGTGTGTGTGTGTGTGTTGTGTAGTTGTGTTTGTGCGTGAGCTCCGACGACAATCCCTTGGCTCTCCCTTAAATCCATACCCAATAAAAATCAGTGCCATGTCGAAAAACAAAAGCCAGGCCTAAACATCTGTAAAACATCGATCTCTGCAGATTGCGACTACGACGCCGGTCGCCTGCATATCTAATGAGAAGAGAAATCATTTTTGATTAATTAAGCCAAAAACGGGAAGACGGCTGAGGGCTCAGGAAGAGGAGGAGGAGGAGGAGGTGGAGGAGGAGGAGAGCGAGGACATGTGCGCCTCACCGGCTTTGATCAGAAGGACATATTGGTCAGGCGTCCCTGCTGATTTGTGCCTTACTGTCTCAGTGGGGTACGTGTTTACCCAACAGGCGAATAAAACAGAGCCAAGGTTGAGCTCTACACGCACATACACACACACACACACACACACACACACTCTCTCTCTCTCTCTCTCTCTCTCTCTTTCTCGCCCACACATGCAGCTCAGGCTGATAATGCTGTACGGTATCCTTTGCATTGTTTCACAAACTGTTGTCAGAAATCGATCGATTAGAAGATATCGTTAAAAACGCTAACTAATTTTTGTCCACGCCTTTGAATATCTCTCGAGGCTCATTTTCTAAACCCATTCCTACTGCCGTTTTCTTTTCTTTTCGAGTCTGACCTTACTGTAATTCGAAATGCGGTGTATTAAACAGATTAAAGCCACGTGTTTTAGTGTTTTCGTGTTTTAGCACAGATATAAACATCGATAAGGTGAAGTTTTCTGTCAGGAGACGTTTAGGAAGGAGTCTTTGGTGTCTCTGTGGGTTGGTTTGTTTTGGGGACACGACAAGCTTCAAATATGAATCAAAACTCATTTTGTTGTAACTGGAAATGGATTAAAAGTGTCATCATAAATAAAAAGATATAAACAGAATTAGCTTAGCTAGCGCAGAGTCCACTTTATCGTTCAACCGTGTTGTTGATTATTTTCCTTATAACGGTACGTCCTCGAGTCTTTTATTCCTTACACATTAAAATAAATCTTTCTTTTAATCCATCTAGGACATCACAACACCAAGACCTTTGTAATAATATTAACATAAAGGCTATTTTAGGTTAATCCACAGCGTGTAATCCCAATTAAATCCCTTTCAGTTCCAGGGTGTAAGTACAAGGGAGCCAATACTTATGCACGTGTACACTCTAGACTGTGAATCGTATTATTATCAAATATTTTTATTTATTTGTGATAAGATAGATTGTGATAATATGAGCAGTGAGAGATAAGGTTTGTAAGCTTTTTATTTCTACTTTATTTCCATGGACCTGGCAACCCAGGTTGTGTTTTTGATATAAAACAACACGTTTTGGCTGATTTAAAGCCAGACATAATAAAAACACTGAGTGTTTACTCAAACACTGTCTGATTAAGACCCTTCATGTAGACTCCTACCATGAAAAGACATTCACCACACACACACACACACACACACACACACACACACACACACACACACACACACACACACACACACCTTACTCACATATGCTACTGAATTTTTACACAATGCACACCCCAGATCTGTACACAAACACATTTTTTGGAGTCTTGTTCATTCCTGGTAACTGAGCCACACGCGAGTCAGACGTATTCCGCTCGGATTTTATCCGATTTTCACAAACTCACACAGGTTGAAACCTGGAGAGCGTGGGAATTTTCTCAACTCTTTGTCGTTTTATTTTCTCGTGCCCAGTTTATGAGCCGGTTGGCATGACATGAGCCATTAAGCTCACGTTATTGCTGCCTGTGAGTGTGTGTGTGTGTGTGTGTGTGTGTTTGTGAGAAGGCCCTCACACTCACACACATTGGCTCTTTGTTTCTTTTGCTCACCATCAGCTCCTGGATTTGTCACCATGGACGCGTTTCCCAGAATGCACTGAGACTCCTCGTTAGCTCACAGTAGCCATGTACACACACACACACTTTTTTTTGCACTGGTGTTATCACCATTTAACATAATTAATATTTAACAAATTATTAAAATAATATATTTTTTTATTTTATTGTATTTTTTTTTTAACTGTACCATAAACATAAATGTAACACACACACATGCACACACACACACACACACACACACGCAAGCTGTGAATCAGCCACTACTGTTGATGTTGATCTATGTTTGTACGTTAACTGTTATTCCGTTAATAACATTCCGGAGATAAATATGTACTTTTTCGCAATCACACACACACACACACACACACACACACACACACACACACACACACACACACACACACACATCACTAAAAACACAAAATGTTTAGTTTCAGTTTGCTTAATATTTTATTTTAGACACTTTTTTTTAAAGATGTGGAAAGTTTTAAAAGTTGATTGATTTCCTGATCATCTTTCTGGAATAATTAATTATTTAAATAAATAAATAAATAAATAAATAAATAAATAAATAAATAAATGCCACAAAGGTGTGTGAGGTTTCTAGTATCAGTGATATGATGTTATAAACAGTATCAATCACCAAAAATATTACACACTGTGTTATAAACCCTACACACACACACACATACAAACACACACACAGACACACACACTGCATTACAGCCTGACATGAATTCATTCATAGCTCGTTAAACATATGACCTTCATGTGCAGTGTTTCCGACAATCTGCTTTCTGTACATGTTTTATTTTATGCTATAAATATGTTATTAAAAATCCGATCGAATCCATTCAGGTGTATGAAGATCATCTGAGCGTGATCGTTTTTCCTGTCAGCTATTCCTTCAGTAATAACAGCTTTATTTATACAACATCAAACATGACTGGAGTCAAAATTAAATTCCATATAAATCAAGAAATAAGCAAAAGTTGATATTTACAACTTTTTAAATTTTTTGAAAATTAAAAAAAAATAAGAAAAAATAAGTTTTTTTTGCTTTAAACCAAAACTAAACACACATTAGTTATTTATCTATCTATCTATCTATCTATCTATCTATCTATCTATCTATCTATCTATCTATCTATCTATTTATTTATTTATTTATTTGTTTTGTTTTTTTATTTATTATTTTATTTATTGTTTATGGGCACGTCATTAAAAATTTTCCTCACAGACTTTTTTCCCTTGTCACTTTTTCACCTTAACTTTGATCTAATTTAATTACAGTAAACTATAATATTGATAAAAAATTGACTTTCTGATAAGATTTTTTTTTTCACACGCCTTTCCCGACACTAACCTTAGACACTTTTCCACAGACTTTCATCCTCTTTTTTTTTCTCCACGGCTCTGTTCTGTCTGCGTTATTGTAATTCACGCATTATGCCTTAAATCATTTATTTTTTTTTTTTTTAAAGTTTTCATTATATATCATCCATTTGTACGTGTCACTCACGTTCTCCTGCCGCTCACGTCATCGTCTCTTTGGATTTCTGCGACTTTGTTAATCTGCTCAAGGTCAATAAAGTAACCTAATATTGCTTTATTTATTAAAATGAGACACAAATTGTTCACTTTACACATTAATTATTATTTTTTCCTTCCTAGCCAGAGAGAGAGAGACAGAAAGAGAGAGGTCTCTCACGTCAGGGTGCCGTGAGCATTTATACTTATAACCGTTAAATCCTTCTTTTATGGACATCTGATGAGAAGCAGATGAACACACGTATCAATTATGCATGCATCCATCTTTTATACTGTTAATTAGACTACGCTTTTAAAGCAAAGAGGAGCAGATAAAGCATTTTATGATAAATTGAACGCCGGAAGCGTCCGTGCTGATTGGACGAGGAAAGTGTATGTTATTAATTTGCTCACAGGGCAAAATCCAATAAATGCGCTCGACTCATCTGTGTTCCTCTTAATATCATTCGTCACCTGATCGGAATCTCTGTAATAACGTAATAAGGTGCTTATGGAGAGACTCACGTCTGAGCTTCCAGTCATAAACCGGTCAATGCAGCAGTCAAGAGATCAAAAGCTTGTATTTTAAAATCATAAATAATGACTAGATATTGACAGAAAATCAAGCTATAAGAAAATTCAGACACGTTCCCTTGAATTAGCGCTCAACGTGTGATATTACTTAATTATTATTTATCTACCTTTACGTCTCTGTGTAAACTTCAAAACTTTTTAATGTTTCATATTACTTAAAACATTACTAGCTAACCGTTTAATACATTAGCTACTTAACAATATCTAGCCTATCTGATTGAATCTATTTTTCTTTACAAATACTTGTCATTAGCTTACACGTGAAACATTTATTTCTCAAAATATTACTAGATAAAATTAGCTAGCCATTTTTTTCTTCTGCAGTAATTAGCAACCTAGCTTCTTAGATTGCTAGATTTGATTTCATTTTTGGCCGGAAATGTGATTTAATCCTACTGGGAAAGGTTTTATTTGCTGTTAATATTAGAAATAAGTGTCTTTACGTGAGTAGACGTGACTGGGAATGTATTTAAAATAAATTAAATACACTTTTGTGTAAAAAATTACACTTTTGTCCATTATGGCAAACCTCAACAGGTTTTTTTTTTTTTTCAATTTTTTTAACAGTATCTGCCTTTTGTTCCCATGGTGGGTTTTGTGTAGAACTTTTTAAGAAGCTAATCTCAGTTGCATTAGTAAAAATTCATTATTGTAGCCAAAATTATTTGTAAGTATTTACTAATTTTACTACATGCTTAGGATCTTAACCTTAAAGGTTAAGTCTAGAACCTTAATTGTTTGCGGAACCCTATTTCATGTAAGAACCCTAGAACACAGTGTTTCCTTCTTTAAGAAGAAGGTTTGAAGCTACTTTAAATATTTACACCTATTTAAGAAACTACACACTTAGGGGGGTAGAAAAGACTAAATCTAAAACTATAAAAGGTTCCTGGTTTTTGTCCATTAAATGGAAATTCTTAAAGGTATTCATGTAGAACTTTATGACTAAATGTTTGCATTTTAACAAAGGGTAAAAAATTTAAATAGAACTATTTTAAGAAGCTAAGAACAAATTTTATGAGTGTATAAGAAAATTTTTTTAATAAATTTTTTTATTTTATTTTTTTTTAAGGCCGAACCTTTAAAGGTTTTCCAAGAACACAGTGTTAAGAAGTAGAACCCTAATCTATCCAAAGAACCCTTGAGGAACTCTTTCTTTCTTAAATTGTACAGATCAGAGAGTATCGGGATCTCTGATGGTAAAACTTTGAAGAAAACAACCAGACAAACGTGAGTAAATGAATGCGAGTCTATGAAGGGGGCACATACTTTTGCACACATTCCATCACCTAGGATTGTGATCCTTTGAGTGTGATCTTTTGGCACTTTTGGTGGGTTTTTTTGTTTTTTTTAGCAGTATAGAGATGCTAACCTTTTGCTGCTCAGAGCTTTATGATTACTTTGGATGAAAACGTCTATAATAAAATTAATCATCACAATTTCTTTTATTTCTACGCTGATGTTTTGAGAGCGTTTGGACCGAGTCGAGTGTTATCTTTACGAGGTGGGTCATAAATGTATGGTTTCATTTCAGACTCCTGGGAAACAGGATGTATCCACTGAACCCACACACTCACTCACTCACACACACACACACACACACACACACACACACATGCATATACACACCGCACAGAAATTCCCTTGATGAATGTGTCTTGTGAATCACTAAGTTCCATGGCAACACGGGCGCCATGCCACGGCTTTGAGAGGCTCTACGGGGCGACGTGAAAGGGTATTTTCACAAGGTCCGGATCCCACCGCTACATCACATCCTGGGCCTGGAGTTATCCACATACACACACACAAGCTCTATCTGTGTTTTTGGACATTTTTCTGTAAATACACACTTTTCTCTAGCGCTCTATAAGATGGCGACGGATGCCGAGCACATACTTGCTGCTCCGTAACGGCTCCCCGGGTTTCATAACCTGAGCAGCCGTTGGCACGGCAACTACCTAACAACATCCAATATCTGAAAGGAAACAGTAGCTGGATCACAAGGATGATGCAATTTATTCGAGCACACTTTGACGATCGGGATCCCAATTATTCCAGGACTCGATTCATGAAAGACAAAGTGTTTCCAGATACCTGTTACATCAAAACAGCTGACTTCACTACGAAAGAAAGGAAGAAAACACACACACACACACACACACAACACAACACAATCCCCTACTTTGTTAAAAAGGTGGGATTGATTGAAATCAGGTGGTGCCACGGAAGGCTGAAATCCACATGGACACAATCTTTGATGGATGATACGCTGAGGAATCTCAGAATAAACCATTATATGAGAGATTTCAATATCTTGGATATGACTGGACGATTTCTGAAGGCATGTGTGAATAACAGAGACATCATTTTAATAAAAATACTTGCATATGTTACCAATTCGTGAAAGAAACCTATTGCTCATGTCCAAAACGGAGCTTCCTGCTCTCTGCACAGCGTATTACAGGTCCATCAAAAATGGTTTGCAGTGCATTATGGGATTTCTCAGTGCAGTCCCGTGGTGCGTCCTTTCCAAAAGTTAGTGCCCCCCTCATAGACATGTACTGATTTTCCATTTTTATAAAGCTGTTTCATTAAAAAACAAGACTTTTTATACCACCTGCAACATCTGATTCCTCCTAATCCGACGCATATTTTCATTTGAAAATTGGGATTTAAGAATTTAAGTATTTCCATCTGACATCTGAGTCTGTAATACGCCATATCCTCATAAATGACACTTGTAAATTCCGTCTGCCGACAACAGTGAGTTGTTTTTCCCTCTAAACCACGACATAACTGGCTCACATGCCTGCTTTAACCCCTTAAACTCCAGGATTCAGTCTGAGATTTTGAATTTTTACACACTTTACCTATGGATGTTAATGTAGTTAGCGAATAATACGCTTTAAGACTCTTTAGCTAGCTAGCCAACTAATTACACTATGCGTAGCATTATCGTTTCTATAGAAACAACTTACGCAGAGACGCAAATTATTATTATTATTATTATTATTATTATTATTATTATTATTATTATTATTATTATTATTATTATCACCGTAGCTGTAATCAACTGATTTAGAGAAGTTTTAAAGTAAGGAAACATTTACTTTTATGTAAAACTTTTACTTTTGTGACACAGAGATTTTTCCGGATGTTTTCAATCTCTCACTAACGAGAAACATAACAAGCGCCATTTTTTTTTCCAAGACAGAAAAACAAGAGACGTTTGTGAGGGAACGACTGTTTATAGCTTCTATAACTTATCGTGATAAGAGGAACTAGCATAACATAAACTATAAATGGTTAGAAAGTATAAAAATGTTAATTGTTGGAAATTCTGGTTGTAGTATAAAAGGAATAAAACACTTTAAACTAAGACTTGGATTAAAATTTATATAAATTTTTATACTAAATATTGAATTTTAGTGGTGTATGTAAAGAAGTCAAACTTCAGGTTTAATTTATTAAAATAATAGCATTAAAATAGGAAAAAAAGCCAGCTTTGAATTTTTCAGTTTTACACAGTAAATAACTGATTTGTATGTAACAAAGCTTTTTTCTCCGTAAAATGTTAAAACCTTCGATTTTTCCTCTTTTTCTAGTAGTAATGAAGTGTTTGAACTTGTGTTTCGACTAAAAGATTGACTACACATCAGCCAGATTTTCGAATACTATCGATATAGCAGTAAAAGACTTTATAACTCATAGTAAATTCTATAAAGTTCCATGAGAGCGAACCGTGAAATTCTTTCAGTAAATATGTGTGTGTGAGAATGAGATTATGTAGAGTTAGCCGTCAAGGACATGTGACCGTATCAGGCCTCAGAGGAGGCGTGTATAGAATCTCAGTGATTAGTATGAGGAAGTCGAAGATGTCATGACAATTTTTGACACAAGTCATAATATGAAAGCGTTTATGACCTGAAAATGTTTAACGATGGAATTGTTACTCACCGATACGGACGCTCAGATCAAACCAGGTCAAGTTGTTTCTCGTCCAGCAACTCTATCTGGCTATTTTAAATCCCGAATAAGTCGCCTCGCGGGCCTTCTGTAAAGAGAAAGAGAAAAAAAAGTGCGTTATAAATAATACATCTCCATTACAGCAAGCAATGTAGTAACATAGTAGCCTCGTGTCTTTCTTTCAGCGCCTCACAGCTCGGCCATCTGCTTTCTCATGCTTCTACGCTTTCATAGCTCTGCGTCTTATCAGGACACCTCTGCCCTCGTCCCCTTTTCTGTTTCCCAAACGCCGTTACCGTCCCCTATAGTGCGCAGACAGGGCCGAGCATTGTGGCGTGGAAAATACCTGAGCGCGCCTTTCCCCTGAGACGAAAGCGAGGAACGTTGTCTAAACAGGATCTGAATGGTTCCTGTTGCTCCTTGGAGCTTGTTGAGTAAATGCTGCCTTCAAGATGGGTCCCTTCTGGGGCTCCAATTAACATCCGTGAACGTTTAGCCACAGGAATTAGTCACCACAGTGGCGTGAGGCTTTGATGTTTTGCAAGCACTGACTCCGTATTACAAGAACTGGGTCAGAACAAACGCCATCGATGTGTAGTATCGTGTTTGCCTGCTGTTCCTGTGGGCAAGGTGTGTTATTTATAGTGCGTTTGACCAAAAAAATGGTCAAATTATTCAATTTTTCCATGTGTAGTCTATCAGAGTGGATGATCTCGGACAAAGAAATTATGGACACGTCATCAGGAAAACCACAAAAATGTGAAAATCATGGACAAGGTATGACAATGCTGACATTTCCTTAAATTATTTAACCATTAAGCTATCAGATTCTTGAATATTTGCTCATAAAGTGTTGATTCATTCTCAATAACAGCAGCTCTGACATCAACAAATCAGCTTCCAATCGAAATCCATTATTGTTTCTATAGTAACAACTGACTAGTCATTTCGTCATACAAACTGAAAGCTAATATTAAACTTCAAGAAGATGAGGGTGTTATTTAACCAAAGATAATATAATTGTAGATATGGTGAAGTTTTCCATAAGGAAACAATTCAGCATTTAGGGAAGGAGTCTCCAGTGTCAGTGGACTTCGTTCTCTTTCTCGGTAACGTCACAAGCTGAATTCTTTTGTCGTATTACTTTTAGGATAGAAGAAAAAACTCGACAACTCATTGTATAAGTCATTGTATTCAATATAACAGGAACTGTACTGTGTTCACCTTCTTTCCATTTTTTAAGTAAACAATGACTCTTTTAAATTTTTTCTTCTAAATTTCTTTTTTTCCCAATTTTTTTCTTCTGTGTTTTTTTCCCCCAAATTTTTTCTTCTGTTTTCTTATCTTACAAATTTCTTTTGTTTTTTTTTCCCTGTTCTTTCTTCTGTTTTTTTTAACCCTGTATTTATTTTACATTTTGTTTAATTTTTTCATCTGTTTTTTTTATTTTTTTTTATTTTTTTTTAAATTTTTCTTTTCTGTTTTTTTTTTCCAATTTTTTTTAACCTTCTGTGTTTGTTTTCTCCAGTCCTTAACTAAAAACTGCAGAATTATTAGGTTTGCTCCAAAAATATGACTAAAGTTCAAGTTTCAAACTTATTGTCATGCCCGTAACGAGCGCTATAATCATTGATATACAGTAAAATTCTTGTGCTTCAGTTCTACACCCCTTTCCCAGAAGCAGTAGCTCTTACCCAGCACTTAACTACATAACCAGCGTTAAATATTGCTAAATCAAGTTCAAATATTTGTTTAGTATCAGCATTATTTTCCTTTCCTTTTTTCCTAACTTCCTCTCAATGTTACTGGTAGCCACAAGAGCTACCAGTCTGGGACAGCTGACGGCTACCACATGCTCATCAACATGTTTTCATCAGCATTGCTTCTCATCTGGACAATTTTGACCGAAAATTTTCTTTTTTTTCCTCGTTTAGCTTTTTCAGACATAATAACTCAATCAAAATGAGATCAGCGAGGTGCTGTCAACTCTACAAAAGCGTTATTAGAGTGCCAAGGATGCTTGACTTCAAATCCTCAGAGTGAGCTTTCTCCAAATAAGCTGCGTTTATTTATATGACCCGCGGTGCGCATGAATAAGCGTTATGGATGACGGTTGCTGAACACGAGTCCCTGGAGGATCGGAGGCTTGTACGTGGCTGAAGAGAGACAGATGATGGTGGTACTTCAAAACCCTCGTCGTTTGTCTTGCAGAGGAAGTTTTAAAAAAAAAAAAAAAGTAGGAAGAAATAACGCGGAATTGATCCGGACACGCTTCTACAGTGAGGACAGCGAGACGTGTCCCTCGACGCCAGGGATCGACAAAAGAAAACAAAGTTCAATTAAAGAAAAGGAGAGCGAGAGGAGGAGAAAAGCATTGATTGATATGAGAGCGTCTTAAAAAGGACCCTGGAGTGCAGAGAGAGCTGCTTCATGCCGATGACACAAATTCTTCAGGAAAATTGATGTTAATTGGCGTCTAGACATTTTATTACGAGGACAGGACACAAACGTCCATCTATCCATCTCTCTCAATCTCTCATTCAACCACTTTCTCTCTCCTTCCTCTCCTCTTTTCTTTAATCAGAACTTTCTCTTGCACATAAACTGGATTTATTAGTCGCT
Source organism: Hemibagrus guttatus (assembly GCA_033459395.1). Lineage (NCBI taxonomy): Eukaryota > Metazoa > Chordata > Actinopteri > Siluriformes > Bagridae > Hemibagrus > Hemibagrus guttatus. The sequence goes on along the minus strand of JAUCMX010000022.1, from coordinate 17,245,504 downwards.
TTTTCAAAATTCTGATCACGTTCTAAACAATCGAAATATTAAACATAAATTTCTATGCAGCTTTCTTGAGCATAAATACTACAGAAAATGAATGAACACTTTCTGACCAATCAGGATCAAGAATTCAATTATTCATTGCTGGAAAATATGGCTAGTTCTACTTGCTAGATAGCTGCTTTGCTAACAAAGCTATCACTTCCTTATGTACATAATGTTACGCAGCCAACAATTTATGGCATCAGATTTCAAATTTGAGTCAAAATATGTTGAAATTCAGTCTTACATATGAAGCAACATGCAAATTATTGCCACATGCTATGCTTGGAACTGACTAGCAAACTAGCTTGAGTAATGTTTAGTCAGCAAAATTGTCAGATATATTTGAACAGAATGTGAAATAAATGACTGAGAATCAGAAAATACAGAATCTCAAATGGAAAATCTTACTGATGTTAAGCTGTGCCAAATGCTGGCTACATTGCTAGCACCTAACTAGCCATCTCTCTTCGCTAACATCATCTTTAATGAAGAAAGGTTGTTATGGAATATTTGACATTTTTTTCCATGGTTGGCTGCTGTGAAATAAATCACTAAGAAAAATGACAAGATTTACAACTTGTCATCAACAAAAAAAGGGAAAAAAACAATAAACAAACAACAAAAAAAACATGCCTAAAAACTGATGTGAAAAAAAAGTTAATAGATTTCAGCTTTTTTTTTAATTAAAGTGAAGCAAAAAGTATTAAAATGGTTTATTTAAATTTTTATAGTATTATTATTATTATTATTATTATTATTATTATTATTATTATTATTATTATATTAATATTCAAATTTGTAATTTTTTAAACACTAAAAATGTTAGCTTTTTATTATTATTATTATTATTATTATTATTATTATTATTATTATCATTATTATTATTATTATTATTTTTATTTAATGATTTTTACGTAGATTTTAATCATATGAAACATCAAAGTGAGTATTCTCAAAAAAAGTGAAATATTTTTTTGTTTTTTCACACAAAAAATGTCATTAATAATAATAATAATAATAATAATAATAATGTGACGATGCTTAAATTTAAAGCACATCCAGACACTAAGTGCTTTTTAATTTATTTATTTATTTTTCCTTAGTTTCACACAGCAGAGTTTTTTCCGAACATGGAAGTGAGAGGAAGTGAAGGAGGACTGGAAAGTGCCAGAACTTTTCGTCTAGCTTTTCATCTGCTTCTTGGTGTGGTGTATCAGATGGCACACACTTGTACAAAGTGTGTGAGTTTGTGAAGATTACGCCAGGCAAAGAGAGCAGCACTACGCAGTTTGGGCTTTGTTTACGTGCTAACGTGCACATGGGAGGGTGAGGGAGGTGGAGGAAGTGGGCTCAGGTTTGTAGTCAGATGGAAAAAAAGTGGAAAAGTAACCCTCTCTGTCTCTCTCTTTTTCCCGTACTTTTTGGCTTCTTTTAAATAATACCAGGAAAGTGCTCATTTCTAATCTACGCTGATAACGTGCTCTATCTTCATGTTTTTTTTTTATTTTTTTATGCAAAATAGTGCCATTGTTTGCGGGCGTAAACGCGTTTTTTGTGTGTGTGTATATGCATGTGTGTCACTTTTTACTGAAAAATTACAGCTCTGGATACAATTCCTCAGCAGGGACCCCATTCTCGACCGGATTTTTATCTGAGAATCACAATTATTTCCCTCATGCTCTCTTTTAATTGGCATCCCTACTGTGATTAAGAAGGCACTGTGCTGTTCATAAATGTATTACAGGCAGGAAATCATTAACTTATTTCATACGGAGGGAGAGGGTGCGAGTTATTGACGTAACAACAACACTATCTATCTATCTATCTATCTATCTATCTATCTATCTATATATATATATTTTTTTTTTTTTTGTAAAGCTGAAGCACTTTTCCATCAGCCAAAACAATGCTTTTTTTTCTCTCAGTGGTCTTACTAAGTGTTTGAGCATCAAAATGTTAATACGAGGCTTTCCAACTGGCTAAAAAGAGCAGATTTATGACGCCCAGCAAGGAAAACAAAAGCAACAGATGCCATCGTGAATGCGGAGAGAAAAAGCGAGACGGAGTAGAGCTCAAGATAAATCAAGTGTCGTGTGAGTGGGAAAAAAAAAACAGGGAAAAAATGGCGAAAAGTCAATCTAGTAGTAGTAGAGAGAGAGAGAGAGAGAGAGAGAGAGAGAGAGAGAGAGTAAGAGACAGAGTGAGAGGTGGACATGATGAACAGCGTTTACAAGGCGGACGACAGGCGACGCCGTGGAACGAGAAGCTTCCTCCAACGCTTTACAGGCTGCAGGGAAAAGTCAGAGAATCCGACAGTTTGCACAGATGGTGACCACCCTCGGTCAACATTCAAATAAAAATCCGAACGATCCCCCTCTCCCTCCTCCACCTCCTCCAAAGTCTCTTTTCCTTCTCTCTGTCTCTTTCTTTCTCTCCATGAAGCCAGCCAGAGATAAAAGGTTGGGGCGTAAAAGTGTTTAAGTAGGCAGAAGTTGTAAAAGAAAGGGGGGAGAAAGTGAATCTCCATTCAGTGAGTGCGCAATCCTTTCTGCCTTGTTGAGCTTTATTAAATTCGCTCCTTCTTTCCTCGCCGTCTGGCTTCTTTTATAAATTCCTCCTCATGCGTGGCTCTTAGATTTTTGTGCTCCAGGAATGTGGAGCCTCAGAACATTAGCGCACAGAGCATAACCTCTTATTCGGTGTTGGGAAGTCGGTAGGGGCGTGCGGGAATTTGTGAAATTAAATTAATCCACTTCTCGGGGTGGCTGAGAAACAGTTGCTGTCGTTATGATGGTAAGATTGACTCGAACGAACGCTTTCGTTCAGGTTTATCTGTTTTCCCCAAGCCAAAACACAACAGCAGTTTGTACTCTATAAGGATAAAAAGCTTAATTCCATATACACAGCTGTTTGCCCTGAAAACTGGCAGGTTTATATAAAGATTCACAGATTTAGCTCTAGTTTCAGTATTTACAATATGGCTGCCATTTTGGAGCAGGGTCCAAAAAACATTGTGTGTTAGTTCCAATAAAGGAGGCGTGTCCTCGGTGCCTGCCAGGGCAATAAAAAACTAAACCTTTTGGTCAGTCTTTTGTACAAATTGTCTTCTTCTTTATTTCGAAAGAAAGATCTCTATCAAGAAAACAATTCAGGTACCACCTCTGTCTAACACTACATGCTAAACCATTACCTAAATTGATGTCCAAATGCTATGTTATTTTAAACTGGAACCACACACACCCACACACCAGACAACAGGTTTAAAAGCAGGTAGAGTATGTTGATGCGCTGAGTAAAAAAAGAAGCAGCGATTGATTGGAATTTAATCCTTGATTGAAGCGCATCCGTCTGAAGTCCCTCGCTCCACTTCCACTCGTGTTTTTTCTTTAATGAGCTGTTCAGGAGGAAGCGCCGAGGTCTTAAATCACATCGATGGACGGGTTGGTTAGAAGACCTCGGAAAGCACGACTAATGCTTATGAAAGTCCAATCAATGGCGGGGTGGGAGAGGTGAAGAAAAGGAGCGACACTTCTCTTTTCATCTCCCACTGACCGCACCACCCTCTTTTTTTTCTTGTGGGACTTGTGTTTTTTAATCAATATGCTTATTGGGCTTTTAATCTTATATCAACGTTGGATGTGGGAAAAAATACATGTAGGTACAAGATGAATCTCCACCAAATCTCCAACTAAAGAGATAAAGTCATTTTCTTGGTGGGTTTGATGCTGGCAACGTTCTGGGACCCTGGCTTCCAGTAGGACATACCTGATACAGCTGTACTGAGAACCAAACAGGAAACATCCTCCAAGTGCTCAGATATTCTCGGGTGGCTCTTCTCGATTGAACAGAGCGGCAGACATATTCCACGGCTCTCCAGGATCACCAAGGTCTTCAGTCTAACATGGAGACTAAACCTGTGGAGGAACCTCATTTCCACCACATGTACTGCTGATCTGATCTGTTTGTTTTTCTCAAGAATAAGATCCCAGAATGCCACAAAGGGCAAGTTCTCTTTACACACCTGAAAGGAAGATCCCACTCCTGGAGAGAACCTTGCTTTTAGAGTTGAAGTGTAGGGGTCACAAGAACAAATCCCAATGATGCTACATTGTTATTCTTGGCTGGGGGTCAAGAGAGCAAAATTAGTCAAGCTTGTAGCATAGTTTCTGCCCTCTAATCATGGACATCTTTGAGCTCATGTACAGTATGTCGAAAAGGGCAGATTGGAGATAGGAGATATTCACCTTTCTCAGAGGATGCAAATGGTTGTGGGGGATGTGGTAGCTTAGTGGTTAAGGTGTTGGACAACTGATCAGAAGGTTGTGAGTTTCAAGCCCAAGTCCACTGAGCTGGGCCCCTGAGCAAGACCCTTAACCCTCAAATGCTCACTTGTACAAAAATAAGATAAATTGTAATTCACTCTGGATAAGGGTGTCTGCCAAGCGCCACAAATGTAAATGGTTGTCTTCACCCTTCTCAGTGGTAGTTGTCATGTGATAGGGTACAGTTAGAGAAAGAAACCTTTATTTGTCACATATGCATTAAAGCAGAGTGAAATTCTTAGGAAGTTGGGGTCAGTCCTGATACAGCGCCCTGCAGCAGAGAGGGTTTTGCTCAACAGTGGCAGCTTGGTGTCAACCGTCAACAACCCAGAGCCTCGAATGATCATTTGAACCAACACTTCTCCTAAATCCCACTGACTAGTTAACTAGATAAGACAGATCAGAAGGAAAATGCTTGATAAATAAAAAGGAAGTGGTCAGGTTACTTGGAAATGAACTGGCTGAAATGACAATGAATAACAAAAATGCTGAATAATTTATCTGTCTTGGAAATTCGATATGTAAGAAACCAACCCCATTTTTTCCCCCCTTTTTTTCTTTAGGTGTAGCTTTATGCCTTTGGTTCAATTCATTTAATGAACTTTAATAAAGTAACAGTAAAATAAAACCCGACACTTACAGCCACTTTTATCCAGAGTGACTTAAAATTTTATACAACTGACCAATTGACCAATTGAGGGTTAATGGTTAAGGGCCTTGCTCAGGGGCCCAGCAGTGGCAGCTTGGTGGGCCTGGGATTCAAGCTTACAACCTTCTGATCAGTAGCCCAACATCTTAACCACAAAGCTACCATATTTCCTGAAGTAAAATGTATGCTGTTTGTTGGTAGCTATGAACTTCTCTATCCTGAGAGGGGGTACAAACCTTTGCACTCAACTATAAATAAAATATACACTGATCAGGCATAACATTGTGAGCAGTGACAGGTGAAGTGAATAACACTGATGATCTCCTCATCATGGCACCTGTTAGTGGGTGGGATATATTAGGCAGCAAGTGAACATTTTGTCCTCAAAGTTGATGTGTTAGAAGCAGGAAAAATGGGCAAGCGTAAGGATTTGAGCGATTTTGACAAGGGACAAATTGTGATGGCTAGACCACTGGATCAGAGCATCTCCAAAACTGCAGCTCTTGTGGGGTGTTCCCGGTCTGCAGTGGTCAGTATCTATCAAAAGTGGTCCGAGGAAGGAACAGTGGTGAACCGGCGACAGGGTCATGGGCGGCCAAGGCTCATTGATGCACGTGGGGAGCGAAGGCTGGCCCGTGTGATCCGATCCAACAGACGAGCTACTGTTGCTCAAATTGCTGAAGAAGTTAATGCTGGTTCTGATAGAAAGGTGTCAGAATACACAGTGCATGACGGGTCAGGGCTGTTTTGGCAGCAAAAGAGGTACCAACACAATATTAGGCAGGTGGTCATAATGTTATGCCTGATTGGTGTTTATCCAGTACAGATGCCAGCTCCAGAGCTGGAAGATTAGAAAATTACAAAATAGCACCAACTGCTTCCCTAAAAACAAGTTCGATACAGTTTGTTTTTGCTTACTCGATTTCCATAGTGACACCACGCCCATTACCACACCCATAAAAGGTCATAAAACACCCCACACAGCTGAATGGCATGTGGTGACAAAAAAGTCTTGAGATGAGAAAAGTCTTCAGTGCATTTCCTGAGATGTGTTTTGAAAAAAACAAACAAAGTAAAAATTACATCTTTGAGCTTCTTTTTCACCTTAACCCAACCGGTGGTTCTTAAGTGACAGTGTGCGAGGATGTGGCAGCCGGTTTCCTGGTGTTAGCCTAACAAACAAACAGCGGCGAGCAATCCCTAACCTTTGTTCAAAGGGCCCATCTAATCTGTTTCCACTTTTCTTAATTAGGAGAGCGGGGAGAGTTTTAACGCACACAGTGATAATGGAAAAAGCGCTCGCAGGTGCTAATTAAAAAGGGAAACGAGGAACGCCAGCCACCTACTTTATTTGGGGTGAACTTATGAAGTCTATACGCTTTGCTGTCTATATTCTCACTCTAATATTCCTACTGAAATAAAGTGCTAATAGAGATGGAACCGTTGCAAATTAAAAGAAGAAAAGCAGGTGAATGAGGAAAGCAGATGAAAGACGACAGAGTGGATGACAAACTCGGACAAGATCTGATTTTCTTTCTTTATTTATTTAATTTTTATTCACAAAATGGCAGGAAGACTGAACAATCTGTACAGATACGGGACTGCCCAAAATTTTGTCATTCTAGTATATCGGATGCGCCAAATAATCTTTGGCTAAAAATAAAAACAAAAAAAGAAAGAAAAAGTTTAATTGCTGTTCTAAGTTTTCTATAAAGAGACGTTGATTTATTATATTTTAATAGAATGATATTAGCCAGTATTAGCACTTCTCCAATATTAGCACTTTGTAAAAGTCTTCAGGACAGAGAACATTGAGTTTTGATCTTTTTACAAACTTTTATTTTTCTTTTCAAAACTTCAAGAGAGAATAATAGAGAATAAAATAGAGAATAAAAAATTTCAATAGAGAATAAAATTCTTTAATAGGAAACAAAAAAGAAGAGTCTGGTGACTGATCGTTGAACAGCTGTTTATAGCCGCTAACGAAAGTGATAACAGGAAGTAACTTCTTTGGTAGACGTTCCACAACAAAGTCTATAAACAGATAGAAAGTACGATGTTGTTCATTTTTGCTAAAGGATTGTAAACACTGACACATTGCTGTGGTATAAGAGGAAGTAAACACTTCATGATACATATGGACTTTATTCATACCATCAGTCACTGTATAGTATTTATATGCTGTATTTTTTTTAATCTATTTATTTGTTCTATGTTCTGTACAGCGAATTCCAGTTTATTTTATAAACATTTAAATGACATTTTTCCCATTTTTACTATTCTGTTCCTATTCTATTGAATCAAATGGAATCATTTGACTCTTACCTTAGTCCCAGTCCTGAGACGTATTTTCATTACATGTCGTACTGTGTATGATTGTTTATCATACAACTAAACTAAACTAAACTGAACTAAAAACAGGTGAATTTGGATATATCTATGTAATAAGTGTGTCAATTTCACAACCCAAAAGCCAATGACTGCTTTGAGTGAGAATTGTAGTTAACAAAGTTAATTAACCCCAACTTAACTCCTAGGGGTAGCTGTAACCCTAATCCTAAGCTTAACCATAGCCCTAACCTAAGGTTAAACCAAGCCCTAACCCTAGGGTTAAACCTAACCCTAAGCTTAACCATAGCCCTAACCCTAAGGTTAAATCGAGCCGCCAACCCTGAGCTTAACCATAGCCCTAACCCTAGGGTAAAATTGAGACCTAACCCTAACCCTAGGCTTAACCATAGCCCTAACTCTAGGGTAAAATGGAGACCTAACCCTAACCCTAGGCTTAACCATAGCCCTAACTCTAGAGTTAACCATGGCCCTAACCATAGGGTTAAACCTAATCCTAAGATTGGGCATGGCCCTAACCCTAGGGTTAAACCTAACCCTAAGCTTAACCATAGCCCAAACCCTAAGGTAAAATCGAGAGCTAACCCTAAACCTAGGCTTAACCATAGCCCTAACCCTAGGGTTAAACCTAACCCCAACGCTAGGCTTAACCATAGCCCTAACACTAGGATTAACCCTGAGTGTCTACTTTCATATGAGCTTCATATTAACCACCACTGTGAAGTGGAACATGACAAAGACATTCAATCATCAACATGGACATGCATAACAGCAAAAATAGTTATTTCAAGACTTTTATTTAGCAGGTTAAAAGGGGAAAATTGTACTCCTCAATAGTTTTAAAAGTTAAGAGTCTTAAAACTATGATATGGGATTTGTACAGTTATCATAAAAGTGGATTTTTCATACTCTGGTTCCCTCGTCCCCCTGACTGAAATGGAAACAGATAAGAGTGTGTTTGATGGCAATGCTCTTGTAAGTGACGTAGTGCAGCATGTGGGTGAAGGGCTTCAGGAGATTACAGTCCCGAGCCGTCTGGGAATAAATCACTATCACACTCAAAGGCCCACAGGCTTGCACGTTTATCAGAGAGTTTTAAAATGATGTGAAGGTGCAGGAAATAGTGAGTAATACAAGTCTGTAGGTCTCTCCCTCTCACACACACACACACACACACACACACACACACACACACACACACACACACACAGCGATATATATAATCACTCTGAGAAATAGGCATCAGTTTGGTCTCATGTTGACAGTGCACATAGTGTCTCTGATCACCACCCACTTGTCTGATACACACACACACACACACACGAGCTAGGCTATATACTCAAAATGTCTTAACATCCATTTTGTTTGTGACATTTTAATATGCTGAGACTTTATAAACTTTATAAACTAAAAGTCCTACTATTTATTTATTTATTTATTTAGTGCAAGCTATCTGCATGTCCTGATAAGTAAAATTATTAAGTAAGATAAGTCAGAATATATATATTTGTGTATATAAAAGAACTTTTCTTTTTTATGTAATTTTATTAATTTTGTTTCATAATACTGAATAATAAAAATAAATAAATAAATGTAGAAAAAAACGAGAAATAGAACTAGAAATAGACTAGAATGTCTAAAATATTTCTAGAATATTTCATTGAGATGTTTCTTGAAGGTGGATCAGTGTCAGTGCTTTATAAAGTGTAAAAAATAAACTGTAACAAGTTTTGTGACATGGAAAAGTCAGAAATTTGTATTTTTTTTAATTGATTCATTTTAAGAAAGAGAAATAAAGAGAAGCCAGGTAAGGAAGCACAGTCTTTCCTGCTGTAATGTACGTTCTAACTTGTTTTCTGGATGTTACTCAAAATGAAATGCTACTCTAAAAGGATAAAAAACAGCAGGTTACCTTCTTTAATAAATATGAATGATTATATGCTGTGATATAAGAGGAATAAAACACTTTAGTAGGGATGTGGTGTTATAGTAAAATAATCACCTTCACTGTGATATTTCCTATACCTGAACACCTCTATTAGAGAACCGAACACTTCATGTTTCCTTTAGCTTCTTTAGCTAGATTACAGCTCTATGTATTAAAATTATTTTAATGCACTGAAAAAAAAAAGTTGTTGGATTGACCCGCGTGTATCGGCTCCATTTGATTGAACTGAGTAACGTAAATCCGATTCGTTCTCGTACATCCAACGTGATTTGGACGTGTATATTGAATTACCGGAATAAAATTAAACACAGATCACAGACTTGAAAATGAAAATTAAAGCCGGAACACACATATTACTGCTCTGCTACTGCAACATACATGCTTTAAACACCTTCATTTTATCCTATAGTTATAGTGAGATTTTACCTATTTATGTTAATTCAGGGTGAACTGATCACACTCTCTCTACATCTTTCAATCTACTAATGAAGAAACTTATTTAAGTTAAGTTTATTATAAGCAATAGAATCATATTTTGGAATATTTTCAGGTAAACTACTGTATATTATAGTATATTATTTTCTATTATTTTATTCTCTATTTCTGTCTCTTGAAGTTTCGAAAATATCAGAACTCAATATTCTTTGTCTTGAGGACTGAGATTGATACTGGAGACTCCTTCCATGAAAATATGACGTAAATGTTTCTTTTTTTAAATTATTATTTATTATTATTTGCCAAAGATTATGTGGCGCATCCAATATACAAGGATGACAAATTGCCAATGGGGGTCACAAACTTTTGATCAGCCTTGTATCTGTACAGATTGTTCGGTGTTCTTGCCATTTTATGAATGAAATAAATAAATAAACAAATAAATAAATAAATCAGATATAGTCCATAAATCAGATTTTGTCACCCACTTTGTCCTATTTTTTTTCTTAAATCCTTTTCTTAAATATTTCTTTTTTTTTTTTTCCCAGCATAGGAAACCACTGTTTTGGAGTTCTACATGAAATCTTTATGGGTTTCTTTAATTCTGATTTATTTATTTATTTATTTTATTTATTTATGACATTTTGTTTGAGTCAAACTGTATTAATAGTGAACATAGCATAAGGGCTCTAATGTACAGGAGACACAAAACTTTTCACTGAGGTGAAAAGTAAGTTTTGAAACCAGATTAGTTAAGTTTTTCCGAATGTTCCGAACCGGATTTTTCCATCCTTGCCCCATATGCCACTTTTGTACAGCTAATTATTCAGTAATGATGTAATACAATTCTCTAGTGTGACAATGAGAGCTAGCAAAGATGTGGCTGATGGTGTCTGGCTCTGACGTGTGTTTCTCACACACACACACACACACACACACACACACACACACACGCGCATGCACCAGTCGGCCTTGTTGCCGTGCCTGAGCTAAAGCAGCAGAAGCGGTGGATGACGCCAGCCCTCTGCCATGCACTTCTCCCCCCCATTAAAAGAGCCACTTGTATGGGCAGTGTGTGGTCCGCCTCTCAGGGACGCCAGCGGATGAAGGAAATAAATTAGCTTTCTTGACCTTGGCCCGAGTTTTCTTTTCTCTCCCAGCCCTCTCCACCTCCTCCTCCTCCTCCTTCTCCTCCTCTCTTCCTGGTGGACTTCAAAGGTCAGCCGGATGACAAAACTCCTCTGTTGACTGAGCGCTATTCAAATCTCAAAGACCGAGCAGTGACTCTGATTGTAGTTTTATCCTGTACATTCAAATCTGCACCACAGGAAGAAAGCACTGTTTTTTGTTTTGTTTTTTTCTTTAAGTGTAACTTTGAATATGATTTTCCTCATAGATGTTGTGATGGAAATCAGACAGGTGGATCTGACAAGAGGTGCTTCAGAGAAGACAGGGAAGTACATTACGCTTTAAACATGCTGGGACTGCTGGGACTAACGATGTCTTATAACACAAGAAGATACAAAGGCTTGTAGTCTTTTCATAACACATCATACACTTCTTATACACTTTTTGTTTTTCTACAAGTTGTTTTGTCTTTCTCATTTCTCACCAAAACAATTCCATCTCCCCAGACGCCACATCCCAATTTATAACCTTTGATCTTCTTTAAAAGAAATAAGAAATCGAGTTCACTCGATTATACACACAATTCGGTCAAAATTCGGAAACAGTATAAATCCTTGATTCTGATTGGTCTACGGATTTCCACAGAGGTAGCTCTGGTAGTAAGGCTCATAGAGTAGGTTATCGTTTCCATAGTAACCAGAGCAAATTCGTAGTGACTTGTACGGTGAATGCTCCAGATAATCTAATGTAATAATAAACAAACATAACATGTTGTTATTTAACTAATAACAATTGCAAAATCATTGAAAAAAAGGCAGCTGGGGGGGGGGGGCACGGTGGCTTAGTGGTTAGCACGTTTGCCTCACACCTCCAGGGTTGCGGATTCGATTCCCGCCTCCGCCATGTGTGTGTGGAGTTTGCATGTTCTCCCCGTGCCTCGGGGGCTTCCTCCGGGTACTCCGGTTTCCTCCCCTGGTCCAAAGACATGCATGGTAGGTTGATTGGCATCTCTAAATTGTCTGTAGTGTGTGTGATTGCATGAGTGAATGAGAGAGTGTGTGTGTGTGTGCCCTGTGATGGGTTGGCACTCCGTCCAGGGTGTATCCTGCCTTGATGCCCAATGACACCTGAGATAGGCACAGGCTCCCTGTGACCCGAGAATAGATCGGATAAGTTCATAAAACACTAATTATTAGCTACAGAATGCTTGGTGGCTCAGTGGTAGGTTTCTCACTTATAATGCTGAAGACACGGGTTCAATGCCCAAACCCCAGCCACTGGATGCAGTGCCGGTCCCAAGCCCAGAAAAATGGGAAGGTTGCATCAGCAAGGGCATCCGGCGTAAAACCTGTGCCAAGTTGTTGTGCGGACCAGTTGGTCCGCTGTGGTGACCCCGAACAGGTAGCAGCCGAAAGCTATTAGCTAGAGAAAATAAAACACACACACATTTAGGATCTTTTGCTGTTTGTATTAATTGAGAGATGATCAGAGCGGAGGTAGAAGGATATGTTTTGCTGATGACACTCTTCTAAAGTTCCCTCTTCTCTGAAAACGTTGCCCCACACACACACACACACACACACACACACACACACACACACGCTACAGACGAGACGTACAGACGACCGTCCCACTTAATCCTTCACATCAAAATGATAATCATAACTAATGGGCCTTCAGGCACAGAGGAGGATAGCTTGTTTGAAACTCCTGGGAGGCCCGGCGCTTGGGGTATTAGTGAGCCAACGCTTCACTGAAGCAGGTAATAAATTGGCCCACGACCACAAGCAGTCATAATCATAACAGGAAAAGTTGCATTGTGGGAACCGCAGGGACTATTTATATCATAATCACATGTTTGGAAGATTGGGAGTAAACAGCGAATTAGTGGTAATCTCCAGGAAAAGGAACGCACCAAAGTGGCTTGAAAAAGCACCAAATTCGAGCTGAACCCAGATTTACTGTACGTCGTTAAGCTTATCTTTTAATGTCTGAGATGATTTGCACTTTAAAATTTGCAGAAAAGTGAGTCAGAGCCAGGTTTTCTCCCAAACAAGGGCAAATTATGGGATTTGAACGGTTCAAGCTTCATGACTAACAGTGAGCAAGCGAGACAGACTGCAGTTATGCCTCAGGAAGTTATTGCTTCGCTGTTAAGCACACAGGAGAGTAAAACAAAGTGAAGTGGAGAGGATATGTGAGTTATAAAATTGAGACAAAAATAAACGTACGAGATATGATAGATACGAGGTTCCTTGTTCAGAAGCAGACCGGCCAAAACTGTCCTCCGTCTACTTTCACTCTGACCAGGTCAGAAATGGCCTTCCGGACAGTACGGGACTTTCTGAAGTGATTTATTTAGCTTATTCGCTTACGAAAACAAATTTGTATTTCTTATAACAACAACACATTATACTTATTTTTATCTATTTCTAATTATATTTACTGTCGTGTACCTTCAGGACGAGACAAGTTCCTGTTATCACTTACGCTATAGCAGCTTTAAGCATTCGTCCTCTCACCAGCTTGTCTCTTTTTTTTTTTTCTCTCTCTCTTTCTCTCGAACTTAATAAGACAAAAGAATTGCAAAAAGCAAACAAACTGACAATGGAGACTCCTTCCAGAAATGTCTTTACAGAAAACCACCATGTTAACGGTTCATATCAACAACAGAAATCACCATAGCAACGGTTTCACCGTCGTAAAGACTTTGCTGTGATGGAAAACTTCCATGTTTATCAATGATTGTTTCAAAACACTGAAACTGGAGACTCCTTCCATCACTGATGTCATATCAATCATATGTTTTTTTTTAAACTTATTTCAAGATATCATCTCATTATCTCCACTTATTCTTTAAAGATATTGTTTTGTTATTTCAAGATTTTATGACATTATAACCCTGTAACACTACATCTGAATTAAATCTCATTATTATCTCAGGGGGGGCATGGTGGTTTGGTGGTTAGCACGTTTGCCTCACACCTCCAGGGTTGGGGGTTCGATTCCCACCTCCGCCATGTGTGTGTGGAGTTTGCATGTTTTCCCCGTGCCTCGGGGGTTTCCTCCGGGTACTCCGGTTTCCTCCCCTGGTCCAAAAACATGCATGGTAGGTTGATTGGCATCTCTAAATTGTCTGTAGTGTGTGATTGTGTGAGTGAATGAGAGTGTGTGTGTGCCCTGTGATGGGTTGGCACTCCGTCCAGGGTGTATCCTGCCTTGATGCCCAATGACGCCTGAGATAGGCACAGGCTCCCCGTGACCCGAGAATAGATCGGATAAGCGGTAGACAATGAATGAATGAATGAATATTATCTCAGATATGATCTTGTTCTTTCAATTGAAATATTACTTTGTTATTAATTCAAGATATCATTTTATTTCAATGAAATAAATCATTCTTTCGAGATATTGTCTTATCATTTTAACATTTCAAGATATCTTGTTATTTCATCAGGAAAACCTTTTACTAAGCAAGTAAAAAAAATCTTAGAGTAATGTTTTCTCTTTGCTTTAATAATAATAATACTAATATTATTAATAATAATAATAATAATAATAATAATAATAATAATAATAATAATAATAATAATAATAATAAAATCCATGTATCAGTGACTAAGGGCAGAGTTGTTAGTAATTACCCAGAATTCCTAGCCCTGTAGCTCTGCCTGTTCCTGCTTAGCTCTTCAAATTGAGCATGTGCATTTCTGTGCTCAGGAATGACACACACACACACACACACACACACACACACACACACACACACACACACACACACACACACACACACACACACACACACACACACACACACACACACACACACACACACACACACACACACACACACACACACACACACAGTCTCCCACCCAATAAGTACCACCGTTTCTGTTGCCATATGTGTTTAGTGTGTTCCTGTTCAGCTAAGCTGCTACAGATGGAGATGCAGGGGTTAAGTCAGGACACACACACACACACACACACACACACACACACACACACACACACACACACACACACACACACACACACACACACACACACACACACACCATGCAGACGGTGTGATCACACTCACAGCAGGCAACGAGTCTGTGGCAGAATGTGTGTGTGTGTGTGTGTGTGTGTGTGTGTTGCATTACTCAGTATAGTAAATACTTGTAGCTGTACGGTTCTACATTTCTAAAAGATGAACCAAAAACACACTTTGGTTCACTTTGGACTTAACCTTTTTTTTTTTTAAAGAATGTACATGATAAATTGGCAACGCAACACACACTCACAGAAACAGAGGTTCAGTTTAACAGCCTGAAATGTTGCGTGATTCATTCTTCTGAAGAACGTTCCATGTAACATCATTAGAGGAACATTAGAGGAAGTTCAATCCCAGAGAACATTTCCGGCATTTTCTAGGGTTTCTTACGATACTTAAGGGTTCGTGGCTTTCTGTAGGGCTTCTACATACTGCATCTACGTATTATTTTTAGGGGTTCCTTTAGAGGTATAAAGCCAAGAACATTTCCAGGTGCTAGATTCAACTGTTTTCTTTAAGTACTTAGCTAACGTAACACACACTCTTCCATGTTTCACACCTTGAAGCATTTTTTTTAATGGTTATTTATCTCAGGAATGCCCTAAAAGTTCTACATAGAACCCTTCTGTTTTTCTACATACTTAAAAAACCCTTCAAGGTTTCTTAGCTTTTGGGGAAAAAAAGTTCTTATGAATCTTATGAATTATGAATGTTAAATACTCGGTTCTTGGGATTTATGTATAAACTGTAAAGGTTTTCCAAAAGGGATAAAAGAAAGAATGCTTAATGGTTCTAGATTTTAAAAAAAAAAAGTAAAAAAAATAGGTAAAAAATAAATAAATAAATAAATAAATAAATAATTAAAATAAATAAATAAATAAATTTGCCAACTACATGCATACTCTGGAATTTTTTTTCTTTAAGAGAAGCCTTAAAGTTTTTACAAAAGTTTTTAATTTATATATATATTATTTATATAATGCTGATGATTAAACGTAATAATAATAATTCTTCTTCTTCTTTTTCTTCTTCTTATTATGATGATGATGATGATGATAGACAGATAGACAGATAGATAGATAGATCGATAGATAGATCGATAGATAGATAGATAGATAGATAGATAGATAGATAGATAGATAAATAGATAGATAGATAGATAGATAGATAGATAGTAAAACATATATATATATATGTTCATGTATATTTAGCATAAAAAGAATGAACTTTGAGTCTTTTCAATTTCATGGGAATTTTCTAGCCTCATTGAAATCTCACTGCTGCACCAACGAAAATCTCATTTCTCCATTTCAGCACCGAATTTCATCTCATCTTTACAAAACTACATTATCAAAATGACGCATTGTTTATAGATACATGAAATGATGCGGAACACGAAACAGGTTACTTCCTTTTATCGCTCACGTGACGGTATAGCGGCTACAGGCGTTCCCTCACCAACCTCTCTCTTTTGTTTCTCTTGTTGATTGAAAAAAATAATTACTAAGCAACCACAACGCTTCAACTCCTGAGGACTTTCCTGTGGTGGAAAAACTGTTGCATTTGTGTTAAATCACACAAAAAAAATTAAACACAAAAATTTTAAACACACACTACATTGCTAAAAGTTTTGGGACACCCCTCCAAATCATTGAATCCAGGTGTTGTTTTTCAGGGGTTGGGCTCGGCCCCTTAGTTCCAGTGAAAGGAACTCTTAATGCTTCAGCTTCATACCAAGACATTTTGGACAATTTCATGCTCCCAACTTCGTGGGAACAGTTTGGGGATGACCCCTTCCTGTTCCAACATGACTGCACACCAGTGCACAAAGCAAGGTCCATAAAGACATGGATGAGTGAGTTTGGTGTGGAGGAACTTGACTGTCCTGCACCTCAACCTTATAGAACACCTTTGGGATGAATTAGAGTGGAGACTGCGAGCCAGGCCTTCTCGTCCAACATCAGTGCTTCACCTCACAAATGCGCTTCTAGAGGAACGGTCAAAAATTCCCATAAACACACTCCTAAACCTTGTGGAAAGAAGAGTTGAAACTGTTATAGCTGCAAAGGGCGGGACAACTCCATATTACATTCATGTGCATGTAAAGGCAGACGTCCCAAAACTTTTGGCAATATAGTGAATTATTAGTAGTAGATCGTGCGGCTGCACACGAGTCGTTTCATGACATTAAATGTAACTATAAATGGATAAAAAGTATGATGATTTTTCACACAACTGTATAAAGAAAAAGTGACAAAGAAAAAAAATAATAAATCATCAACTTCTGCTTTGTCACATCCTCTAGATAGTTAAGTCAGGAACATGAGAGTACATCAAAAGCCAAAAATACAGCCTTATAATTCTTTTTAGACATCTATTACCGAACAGATTCTCGTTTTTGCAGAAGATAGTATTTTGGGAAAAAAAAAAAAAACACACACACAATAGAGCTGACGAGCACTCCAGAGCACTAAAGCACGAGCGATTAAAAATAAAGGCCTGCGCTGCGGCAGCTGCTCTAAACGAATTACCTGGAGATTGCATGTTGCGGCGCTTTCGCGGGGGTATTCAGTTTTAATTAGTGTTTTGGAGACATCTTTTATCAGACTGTCACTAACCCCTCACTCGCATGCAGCCAAGAGCTCTCACTCACTCTCTCATTTTCTCTCTCAAACACTGTGATGCGACTCCACTTCTCTCCGCTGTTTTGACACCGCGCGGCTCTTTTTTTTTCATTTTGTATCTTTTTCTTTCGGAAAATCTCTGAAGTCGTTCTGATCCGAAGCGCTTTGTGTGTGGAGGAGGGAAATGAATGGAAAAGTCGTACGGATGTGGGTTTGTAAAAGGAAGCTTACTGATGAAATGTAAAAAATTAAAATTTAATTTGCGTCGACGTGTGAAATCAGATGTACGAAATATAATATGTGGGAAGTTTGAGTAATGAAGTAACAGATCTGCCCGATTGTATGAATTGCTCCGGTGCTACGTGACGGGCTCTAAAACAGTCCATCCAAAATTTCAAAATTTTGCGTGCAATTTATCAAAAATCTCCAATTTTTTATGTAGATTTGGGTCAAAACGTCAAAACACGTATTCCGGCCATAATTCCTCTTCTATTCAGGTGCGTAGAATAGGAGTACAGCTATCATTCAGAGTAATTAGAAGAATTAAAAGAAGATTGCAATTTTGTAAAAGTACTTTTCTGGAAAAAAAAAAAAAAAAAAAAAAAGCACAAAAAACGCATCACAAATTTTTACTAAAAATAAATAAATAAATAAATGCAAAATTATGGATTTTTGACAGCAACAATCATAAAAAAAAAAAAAGCAAAATCCAGAAGGGACTGAATATAGAGGACATTTCACCTCTGGTTGGGATGAAGGGCTCAAACACACACACACACACACGCACCCTCCTCCATTGTTAGTCACCTTGTTTACTGGCCGGAGCAGACCTGCCATACTGGACATCATGTGAAACCACACACGACAGGATGCAATAAGCTGGAGAATAGCACCAATCTGGAGGAAAGTTCTCCACCCGAACTCTCTGTCTTCTTATCCCGGGTAGAAAATAAAAAAATCAATACAGGCTCCCGGGGCTTGATAAAAGCGGCGGACAGCGAGAGCGGCCACGCTGGATATAGTAAATTAAAGTGATCAAAATTTTCCAGTCGATTCGGCCCACAGCCTACATAAACTAACAAGGCTGTCTCCACAACTGCCCGTCATCCCCTCTCTCTCTCCCTCTCTCCCTCTATTTCAATCTTCTCTTCTCTACACCTCAATTGCCTGCTCTCCTTCTAATCCTATGCTTTTATTTTATAACTTCTTTTGTTCCTGCCAGAGTTTAGGAGAGCGCTGGAGCGTTAGACTTAACTCGTCATGTGACCTTCGTTCATACAGACTACTGTATATACAGTATTATTTAATCATTTTGGTTTGTTTCATATTGTCTTTTCAAATGTTTTAAAGAAATTACACAATATTTGATCATTTTGGGGCATTGTGATGCTAAACTATACATTTGAAATACCTTACAAATATCTTCGTTACCATAGCCTTGTCAAATTCTCGATTCTGATTGGCCCGTTAGTGTGGATTTATTTTCTATAACATGACGGCATCGCAGGTTTGTTCATTTAACACGTTTCTTCAGTTACGTTATTGCTTTAGGAATAAGAAACTTGTATGGCAGACGCTCAAAATAAAATCACATAAAATCATCTAATCGTGGATAAGGTGAAGTTTTCTATAAGGAGATTTTTGGAAGGAGTCTCCAGTGTCAGTGCTTTGTAACAGTCCACAACTTGTCCTAATTTATTTTGGTTTTTTTGGCAAAAATTAAAAGAAAGGCTGGAGAGGGAAAGTTTCTAGATGTTTCTAAATGTTATAACAAAGCTACAAATTGTTTCATGGATGTTATACAACATTAAATGTAACAATAAATGGATTCATTCATTCATTCATTGTCTTCCGCTTATCTGGAGCCGGGTCGCGGGGGCAGCAGTCTAAGCAGGGATGCCCAGACTCTCCCCAGACACTTCCTCCAGCTCTTCCGGAGGGACCACGAGGCGTTCCCAGGCCAGCTGAGAGACATAGTCTCTCCAGCGTGTCCTGGGTCTTCCCCGGGGCCTCTTCCCTGTGGGGCATGCCCGGAACACCTCTCCAGGGAGACGTCCCGGAGGCATCCGAAACAGATGCCCGAGCCACCTCAACTGCCCCCTTTCGATGTGGAGGAGCAGCGGCTCTACTCCGAGTTCCTCCCGGGTGACAGAGCTCCTTACCCTATGGAGGAAGCTCATTTCGGCCACTTTTATCCGGGATCTTATCCTTTCGGTCATGACCCAGAGCTCATGACCATAGGTGAGAGTAGGAACGTAGATTGACTGGTAAATCGAGAGCTTCGCCTTCCGGCTCAGCTCCTTCTTCACCACAACGGACCGATACATAGACCGCATTACTGCTGCCGTTGCACCGATCCGTCTGTCAATCTCACCATCCATCCTTCCCTCACTCGTGAACAAGACCCCGAGATACTTAAACTAACTACCGTTACGTCGCCTGGAGTGGTGTCACCGGGGCCCCACCCTGGAGCCAGGCCTGGGGTTGGGGCACGCAGGCGAGCAAAGAACAATAAATGGATATAAAGTACAATTGTAGTACAGTAGTATTTAAAAAAAAGTTTTGTTTTTTAGTAAAAAGAATATATATATATATATACATATATATATATATATATATATATATATATATATATATATATATATATATATATATATATATATATATATATATGAGGGGAATAAATCTGGGTGTTAACAGTAACAACGCTTCACATCAGGCGCCATTGCAACAGCTCATCCATCTATATTCATCCATTCATTCATCCATTCATTCATCCATCCATCCATCCATATTCATCCATCCATCCATCCATATTCATCCATCCATCCATCCAGCCATCCATCCATCCATCCATCCAAAAAGCCATCTATCCAGCCATCCATCCATCCGTCCATCCATCCAAACCTGGAGAACCAGGAGGAACCCCCTGGAACACAGGTGCACACACACAGGACGTGTTAACGGAGGTGTTAATCAAACCCTCAACCCTGGAGCTGTGAGTCAAATGTGCTGTTCATTTTTAAGCTAAAACATGCCCTCAATATTAAAACAATTCAAATCCCTTCACCACCTGAATCTGATCTCACCATCAAATGGCAGATTTTGCCAGAAGGCAGGTGACTCTTCACACTGCCATGCGACAATGCCTCTGCCATTCAACCCTCATATCAGTTAGCAGGGATTAGCCGAGGGATTCTCCAATGGGATTACTTCCTGGCTGTGATGAGATTATAAGGCTGATGTTTCCACCAAGAACAAGTCACATCAAGTCTTTAGGATTACTGTGTGTATATATAATCTACATATTATAGATTTTCATTATGAGAATGAATTTGTAATATCTATCTATCTATCTATCTATCTATCTATCTATCTATCTATCTATCTATCTATCTATATGAAAAAATAGATTAATAATAGTTAATAATTAATTAATAATTCATTTATTTACATTATTAATTACATTAATAATTAGTTTCATTATGAAATATACATTTCATCATTTTTTTTCTTTTTTCATTATATATTTTTCTTATTTTCATTTAGACATTAAGAGCTTAATCTCATTTTAATTTATTTTATATTATTTTATTTTTTATTTTTTTATTAATTCCATCACATTTCTGAGGTGGGTGTTTGTTGAAACTTGGCAACCCTAACATGATTCTGCAGTTATACACAGAATGATCGTCTACACTATGAGTTATGTTGTATTTCTGGTCATCGTTTACATTAGAGCATCTGTAAATAGTCTGGGGTAAATGTGAGTTTTAGGAAAGAAAAGAGGAAAGAAGAAGAGGAAAGAGGAGAGCTGGGGCCTGAGGACGAGGCTGTGCTACATGTCAGTCATGACCTAATAGCCAGCTGACCTCTGTGGGGTCAGACAGCCTTGAGAGGCTTAAGCAGAAAACCTGAACAGTGCATAACATAGTAACTACACACACACAGGGAGAGAGAGAGAGAGAGAGAGAGAGAGAGAGAGAGAGAGAGAGAGAGAGAGAGAGAGAGAGAGAGAGAAACAGAAACAGAAGCCTCCCAGGTCTCAACACTCAGCATTGACTTTTCAGTCCCACACCTCCGTTCACCACAAAGGAAAACAGATACTGGGAAGAGAGAGAGAGAGAGAGAGAGAGAGAGAGAGAGAGAGAGAGAGAGAGAGGAAAAGAGAGAGAGAGAGAGAGAGAGAGAGAGAGAGAGAGAGAGAGAGAGAGAGAGAGAGAGAGAGAGAGAGAGAGAGAGAGGACCAATATTTTGCTGTGTAAATGCTTTCGATTGATCCTGTAAATGGCCAGGGATGACACTAAATATGCAATCTATAATAACTCAAACTGCTGATCAATAAGCCGCAATACGATCACAGAAAGCTCCCTTTCACACATGTGGAGACTCTCCTTCCTGTTCTACTACTTCTTCCTCATTTTAGTGTCCTCCTCCTCCTCCTCCTCCTCCTCCTACTTCTTCTTCTTCTTCTTCTTCTTCTTCTTCTTCTACCTTCATTCTTCATTTATTTTTGTTCTATTTTTGTCTCTTTCTTTCTTCATTGTCTTCTTTCTTTCTTTCTTTCTTTCTTTCTTTCTTTCTTTCTTTCTTTCTTTCTTAATTTCTTCCTCATTTTCTAACTTCTTTCCTTTTTCTTTTTCCTTTTTGCTTCGTCTTCTTTTTCTTCTTCTTTTTATCCCTCTTTCCTCCTGATCAACATCAGCTTCATAACCCATTTCTTTCTTTCTTTCTTTCTTTCTTTCTTTCTTTCTTTCTTTCTTTCTTTCTTTCTTTCTTTCTTTCATCCATTTGCTTATTTTCCTTTTTTGTTTTTTTTTTTCTTTTTGCTTCATTTTCTTCTTCTTTTTATCCTTCTTTCCTCCTCATCATCAGCTTTATAATCATTTTCTTTCTTTCTTTCTTCCTTCCTTCCTTCCGTCCTTCTTTTGTCTTTGCTGGTTTATTTCTATTTTTCTATTTTCTGTATAAAAGTCTCGCATTTCTATGTGCACATAAAACCTACAGATCTTAAGCACTAAAAATATTAATAATTAGAATCAGAATTTTTACATCAACATCATTTTAAAGACCAGAACTTTAAAAACGCCACAGAAATCGGTCTGCTGAGCTGCACAATGTCTCGAGTTTGATCATTACAATTACAAAAAAAAAAATACAGAAATGTGCATGACGATCTAATATTTGAACTTAATTTCACACAATATTACTTGAGTTAATTGTTCCCTTCTCTCTCTCGCTACAGGCTCATCACATCTGAGTCGATATGTAAGACAGAATCTTTGTTTTTTGCAGGAAAACCTCACTTTTCATCACGGGGTGAAATAATGATTTGATTGTCACACACTCCTCCTCTGATGGAAACACTTCCTGTGGAGTTAATGCTGTAATGTGATTAATGGGATTAAACCTGAGGAAGGAGCCGCCCAGGTGAGGGCTTTCAGGGTCAGCGTCCATCAGCTCAGCGTCATCATCCACACCTCCATCCACGTCTGGATTCATCTGCTGTAATCTGTTCCTGAAGGAAAACATGTAATTACATACGACACTGGTGACACGTCCAGGCTGAGCCTGGAGATTTAACTGCTGAAACCTTACGAAAGATTCAACCTCCTGTTCTGTTCAGGAGCCCATTTATTAAAAGTGAAATCATTTATTTCTCAGATTAAAAATTTGACTTATATTAAAGATGTTTAGAGCCCTTTATGAGCTGAGAGAAATTATTTGCAAGTAAAAAAAAAAATAATTCACAGTAAAAAAAAAACAACGGCAACAAAACAAACCTTAATTTGATGTCATTCTTTTAAAAAAAATTATACATTTCTCTAAATACAAATTTAAAGGAAATATAATCAACATAATATATTTTTTATATTTTAAAAATATTTTGTACCACATTTTATATAACGCCACATATTTTCCACAAGAATAAATTTTTAATATTTTATATTATACTTTTATTATAATTCTATTCTTTCTTTCTTTCTTTCATCTATTTTATAGCTTATATTTATTTTATATTATTTTTATTAAGACAGTTAAAAAAACTTAATTAATCAATTTATTTATTTATTTAACAGAATTTAAAACATCCAGTCGAATCTCATCTACTGATTTATATACAGCTGCTAGGTATTAATTTCACCATGCCTAACTTTCTTTCTTCCTTTTTTGTTTATTTTTCTTTTTTTGCTTCTTCTTTTCTTTTTCTTTTTATCCTTCTTTCCTTCTCTTCCTCCTTATCATCATCAATAGCTTATAATTCATTTCTTCTTCTTCCTTCCTTTCTTTTCTTCTTTCTTTCTTTCTTGTTTATTTTTCTTTTTTGCTTCTTTGTTTCTTTTTGTCCTTCTTTCCTCCTCTTCCTCCTCCTCCTCATCATCATCATCAGCTTCATAATCCATTTCTTCTTCTTCTTCCTTCATTACTTTTCTTTTTTGCTTATTCTTTTTTTTCTTCCATTTCCTCCTCATCAGCTTCATAAGCCATTTATTCTTCTTCTTTCTGTCTTTCTTTCTTTCTTTCGCTTTTTGTGGGTTTTTTTTATTCTTTTTATCCCTCTTTCCTCCTCCTCATCATCATTTTCTTCATATTCCATCATCATTCCATTTCTTTCTTTCTTTCTTTCTTTCTTTCTTTCTTTCTTTGACTTATTTATCTTTTTTGTTTATTTATCTTTTTTGCTTCTTTGTCCTTCTTTCCTCCTCCTCCTCCTCATCATCAGCAGCAGCTTCATAATCCATTTCTTCTTCCTTCCTTCCTTCCTTCCTTCCTTCCTTCCTTTCTTCTTTCTTTCTTTCTTTCTTTCTTTCACATTTTTAATCATTGGCCTTGTGCTTTTCTTATATTCATTTCATTCTAACGAAAGAAAAAAAAAACCTAAATGAATAAAATCATACAAATATGATGATGATGATGATGATGATGATAATGGCTGGATTTTGTGACATGTCATGCTAATTAACGATCATCTTATATTTCCTTTTTTTGTCGATAATTTCTTCAGACAACAAGTTAACTGTCAAGATGAGGAAGTAAAATGTAGAGCTGCGTACACATTCACACAGCGAGTCTTCCAGACGTTTAATCACAGCCCGACCCCGCGCTGATCTCTGACAGATATGAGGAGCGGCTTTAGCATGCTAACGCTCCTTTTTATCCCCTTATTTATTTCTCCCGTCCTTTTTTATCAGTGCTAATATTTCTTCCTGGTTAAAGTGACCCTTCCGTCCCCCTCTGCTGAGCATCAGTCCCGATCTAAATACTAAATATTGATTGATACGTTATCAGCCGCTAGCAGGTGGTCTGTGGCCTATTGATCCACCCAATGATTTATGATCATATTTAAGAAAAATCATTTCGTCTGATTATACGAGGTAATGGGCTTTTAGTAAGGGCTGTAATTCTTTTTTTTTCACTGTGTATCAGCTTTGGGATGGAGTGATTCCTCACACTGCTGCGAGAGACTGCAGATGTGCTGCATGGCATTGTGGGTGAGAAAGCTAGTGCACTAAAGCTAAAAAGTCTCTCCCTGTCTTTAATTTCAATCTAGAAATAACTCAAGCATGAAACATGAGTTAGTTAGCTATGATGTATCAGTTTATTTCTAATAAGCAGCTAGCATGCGATTTTTAGCTAAGTAGTGATAAGCTGTACTGCACAGCAGCGTAAAATTACACATCACATTAACAAATTAACTCAATTAGCAAGATAATATTGCTTAGGAAACATAAAACAGATAAACAATTAGTATTATTAGCATAGATACAAGTTTGCTTGAATGTAAATCTACTCACAGACACAAACCTAATAACTGTTTTAGCATAAAATTTTTAACACTACAGCATTTCTCTAGGTTTCTCTGTTGGATGTTTGTTGCTAAAGAAATGGCTGAGACTCAAATACTAAAACTGAAATGTAGTGAATTGTAGCATTTATTGTTAAGGAATAATTAATTTTATGACAAAAAAGATCCATACATCATAACATATCATGTGGTTTGAGATTGTGGTTATAAAATAGTGCAAATTTTCTTCACTGTGATTAGCTTTGATGTTCCTGTTTAACGCTAATTACCTGATTCAAAGCTAGCACACTGTAGGACAGGTTTCAGAAAAAGTATCTAGCTAATTACTAGTTTAAATCTCAAGATATTTTTAGCTAATTATACTTAACAAATTTACCATGAAATTAAACTAAAAATAAATAGCTCAAGTAAAATTTTACGAAAAAAAAAGAATAATCTAATCTAATCTAATGTTTCAGCTATATTTATTTTAACATAACTATATCTCATAGCTATAGTAACTTCATGGTTTGCAGTGCAAGGATGATGGGTAAACAATCTCTTTTTTCCCTTTTCTCTTCATAAAATGGCTGAATTCTGCTAATAACGCTGACTGGACCTGAATTGTACTGCAATGTCGCAAAACATTTATTTCCTGAGGTAAAAATCGTCCAAATTCAGGCTAGGTTAGCTATAATGTGGTTGTTTATGACTAATTACTTGATTAGCTGCTAGCACCTGCTATTTATTTCTGATTAGTGATTAGCATGTGAACGCATGATATTATAAAACTAAGCTTCAGATGAATCCTAAATTTACTAATAAAATGTTCAAAATGTTTGAGACGCCGTTGCTAGTTAATTATCGGATGAACTAGCAAGGAATGTACGAGATAGCATGTGTGTATAGGATGTGTGCTAATGTAAACAAATCTGACTGAAATCTGACTGAAATTCTAGGATATGGATACTAAACTGATTTTAAAGCGATTATGTGGATTGAGGCAGTTGCTAAAATATAGTCCAAAATTTGAGTCACTGCGATTAGCTATGATGTACCATTTTAATGCTAATACCAGTTTTTGATGCTAAACATGACTAATAACCAAACACAGTTTCACAGGAATCATAAATCCATTCAGTTCAGATGATAAATTCTCTCAAAAGTTACAGATCATGTCACTAAATATCTGATTCATTAGCAAGATATTTCTAGCTAGTTAGATCTCTCAATGTTTGAGATGTATTATAAGTAAAACCTTGTTGCTACACATTAAAATCATGAGAATGTACTTGAAGGCTTTTTTTAGAGCAACTTCTCTTCATTCCTTCATTGGAAGCTTCAGAAAATACCTGCCTTTCTATTAGCAACTCTAACTGGGCATGAATTGTAGCAAAGAATCGCTAAGAGTCGTGAATTTCCATTAAATAAGATCCAGAAATCATAAAAATCATGTGGTTTGAGGCAGTCGCTAGAAAATAGTTCAAATTTGAGTCACTGTGATTAGCTATGATGTAGCAGTTTAATGATAATTACCTGCTTAGTAACTAGCACACTATTTTTGATGCTAAACATGATTAGCACGATTAATAAACAAACACGGTTTCACAGAAATCATAAATTCATTCAATTCAGATGATGATTTCTTTCAGAAGTTACAGATTATGTCACTAAATATCTGATTAATTAGCAAGATATTTCTAGCTAGTTAGCACCTCTGAGTGAAAAGTGCTAACCGTTGCTATATTTACTTTCAGTCCTGTCCGGATGTTTGCAGTGTATTGTGGGTAATGTACTGGAATCAAGTTGAATTCTCTTCATTCCTGCGTTTCACAAAATGGCAGACGTTTTTACTAACACCTC
Organism: Hemibagrus guttatus; assembly: GCA_033459395.1. Lineage (NCBI taxonomy): Eukaryota > Metazoa > Chordata > Actinopteri > Siluriformes > Bagridae > Hemibagrus > Hemibagrus guttatus. The sequence goes on along the minus strand of JAUCMX010000022.1, from coordinate 17,218,322 downwards.
TAACCGGACATTTACCTGCAGTGAATTGTAGCGTGAGATGTAGCAGTGCCTGAAAAAAAATAACTGCTCAGATTGCTGCCTTAATCACAACAAAGATTAAGCGACGCTATGAGAGCAATTATTAGCGAATGTCTTGGCCTCATCAAATCAATAAGTTGATGTGTAATCAGGGTCTGGAGAGCTGAGAATGCTGGGACGTGTTCCCCGAGACAACATCCTGGCAATCAGAGGCTACCGGGCTGCAATTACCTCTCAGCAAAAGAGGTGCTTTACCTCAAATACCCTGGCACTCGGCCAGAATCTCTCTCTCACACACACACACTCTCACACACACACACCACATGACCTCACGTGACATACCTGATTAAACAGCTGTTTTCGTCTCTTCACGTCTCTCGAGAGAAATGATTATTATTTATACCCCGGTGTATAACCCGCCCCTCCCCCCACCTTTTTTAAGTTCCACAGCATTACACAGCATAACTATAAACGGATAAAAATCTAGTGTTTTGTTCTATAATACACAAGACCGCTGTGGGATCAGAGGAATAAAACACCGCTGTTACTGGACACTGATTCAACAACACTGTCGCTTCTCGCTTCTGCAGTTTCTTCATCTTTTTTTCCTTTCTGTTTTGTTTCTTTTGTCGATTTCTACATTTAAATAAATTTTTTTTGTTAATTAATATTAAAATCATTATATATTAAAAATATTATATATTATATAATATATTATATTATATAAATATTATAGATTTATTCATTTTATATACATACATACATCATATGTACAGATACATCTCAATAAATTAGAATGTCGTGGAAAAGTTCATTTATTTCAGTAATTTAAATCAAATTGTGAAACTCGTGTATTAAATAAATTCAATGCACACAGACTGAAGTAGTTTAAGTCTTTGGTTCTTTTAATTGTGATGATTTTGGCTCACACTTAACAAAAACCCACCAATTCACTCTCAACAAATTAGAATATGGTGACATGCCAATCAGCTAATCAACTCAAAACACCTGCAAAGGTTTCCTGAGCCTTCAAAATGCTCTCTCAGTTTGGTTCACTAGGCTCCCCAATCATGGGGAAGACTGCTGATCTGACAGTTGTCCAGAAGACAATCATTGACACCCTTCACAAGGAGGGTAAGCCACAAACATTCATTGCCAAAGAAGCTGGCTGTTCACAGAGTGCTGTATCCAAGCATGTTAAGAGAAAGTTGAGTGGAAGGAAAAAGTGTGGAAGAAAAAGATGCACAACCAACCGAGAGAACCGCAGCCTTATGAGGATTGTCAAACAAAAACCATTCAAGAACTTGAGTGAACTTCACAAGGAATGGACTGAGGCTGGGGTCAAGGCATCAAGAGTCAAGGAATTTGGCTACAGTTGTCATATTCCTCTTGTTAAGCCACTCCTGAACCACAGACAACGTCAGAGGCGTCTTACCTGGGCTAAGGAGAAGAAGAACTGGACTGTTGCCCAGTGGTCCAAAGTCCTCTTTTCAGATGAGAGCAAGTTTTGTATTTCTTTTGGAAACCAAGGTCCTAGAGTCTGGAGGAAGGGGGGGAGAAGCTCATAGCTCAAGTTGCTTGAAGTCCAGTCCAAGTCCTATGTGCATTGAATTTATTTAATACACGAGTTTCACAATTTGAGTTGAATTACTGAAAAAAAATTAACTTTTCCACGACATTCTAATTTATTGAGGTGTGTGTATGTGTGTATGTGTGTATGCATGCATGCTCTACCGTTTATCCAATCTATTCTCGGGTCACAGGGAGCCTGTGCCTATCTCAGGCGTCATTGGGCATCAAGTCAGGATCAAGGAGTGCCAACCCATCGCGGGGGCACACACACTCTCATTCACTCATGCAATCACACACTACAGACAATTTAGAGATGCCAATCAACCTACAATGCATGTCTTTGGACTGGGGGGGGAAAAACCAGAGTACCCGGAGGAAACCCCCGAGGCACGGGGAGAACATGCAAAAATCTACACACACGGCGGAGGCGGGAATCGAACCCCCAACCCTGGAGGTGTGTGTGTGTGTGTGTGTGTGTGTGTGTGTGTGTGTGTGTGTGTGTGTGTGTGTGTGTGTGTGTGTGTTTTGTGGGGTGTGTGTGTGTGTGTGTGTGTGTGTGTGTGTGTGTGTGTGTGTGTGTGTGTGTGTGTGTGTGTGTGTGTGTATGTATGTATGTGTGTACTTGTCAATTTCTGATCTTGTTTTAATTTATACCTGTAGATAAAAAGTGGTGTAATTGCATGTAAACAACAAAATACCATTTTGTTTTCATTTATTAAACAAAAGAATTCAACAAAAATGAGTATTTGACCTGAGGAAAAAGTTAGGACACGTGATGCCCTAATAGCTAGTGTGTCCCCCATTGGCTGAAATAACCTCAATGAGATGTTTCTTGTAGCCATCTACCAGTTTCTGACATGGACTGGAAGAAAGTTTCCCTCACTCCTCAATGCAGAACTCACCCCAGCTGTGTGATGTTCGGGGGGTTTCTCGCATGCACAGTCCGTTTCAAATCACTCCACAGCATCTCAATAAGATTTAGATCTGGACTTTGTCCCCGGCCATTCCAGAATTCTCCATTTTTTTTACTTTTCTGCCAGTCCTTGGTGGATTTACTGGTATGTTTTAGGTCATGTTGCAAGGTTCAGTTCCGCTTTAACTTAAATTTTTTTTGACAGATGGTCTTACATGTTTCTTAAGCACCTTCTAATACAATGTAGAATTCATCATAGATTCTCTGATGGGGAGCTGGCCAGGTCCTGCTGCAGCAAAGCATCCCCAAACCATCACACTTCCATCTCCATGTTTTATAGCTGGTATAAGGTTATTTGCTGAAACGCTGTATTTGGTTTACGCTAAACATGCCCTGTTATGGTGTCCAAATAATTCAATTTTAGATTCATCCGTCCGAAGCACATTATTCCAGAAGTCTTGGACTTTGTCTCTGTGTTCTTTGGGAAACTACAGTCTTGCCATCATGTTTTTTGTGGACAGCAAAGGTTTCCTGCTTGCACACCTCCCATAATAATTAAAGTTGTGTAGTCTCTTTCTAATTGTAGATTCATGCACTTTAGCATAAACTGTTTGCAAGAGCTTGCTGTAGGTCCTGTGATGATATTTTAGGGTTTTTGGAGACGTCTTTGAGCATCTTGCGGCCTGCTCTCGGGGGGGAATTTGTGTGGACGGCCTGACCTGGCCATGTTTATTTTTAAAAGTTCTCCACTTTGAAATGATTTTCTGGACAATGGAACGGCTGATTTACAAATTCTTTTGAGGTCTTTTTATATCTCTTACCATACTCATAAGCATCAAGGCATTGGTGGCTCAGTGGTAGGTTGCTCGCCTATCATGCGGAAGGCCCCCGGGGTTTGATTCCCAGCCAATGCCTCAACCCCAGCCACTGAATGCAGTGCCGGTCCCAAGCCCGGAAAAAAAGGGAGGGTTGCCGCAGGGGAAAGGGGATCCGGCGTAAAACCTGCGCCAAGTTGTTGTGCGGACCAGTTGGTACGCTGTGGCGACCCCGAACAGGGAGCAGCCCAAAGCAACTTCTTCTTATACTCATAAGCATCAACAAATCTTCTTTCTGAAGGCCTCAGAGAGCTCTTTGAATCTCACCATGGTGATACCTCTCACTTCAACAATTAAGAGCAAATCAAGCTAAATGTCTGAGGTTTAAATAAGAAAAGCCCCCCTTCAAAATGCTCTGGAACAATGTTCTAATCATTTGCACTTGATGTGATACACCTGTAGGTCAGGTAAGCTGTCCTTACTTTTTCCTCACAAGAATTTGGATTCTTTAAAACTACATTTTAGAGATCATTTAAAAAAAAAACTTTTCTTTGGTTTTATTTGTTTAGTTATATTACTTGAATCTTTCAATATTGTTCAAATGAAGATCAAATGCCCGTATGTTTAAATGTTAAAAAAAAAAAAAATTTTTCACATGACTGTGTGTATGTGTATGTATATATATATTTTGTGTGTGTGTGTGTGTGTGTGTGTGTGTGTGTGTGTGTGTATATGTATATGTATATGTGTGTATATGTGTATATATATATAATATATATATATATATATATTTTATATATATATATATATATATATATATATATATATATATATATATATATATATATATATATGGTGTGCATTATTTGTGCTGGATTTATTTAATTTTTTAATATATTTAATAATATATTATTTATTTAATGTATTTCATTTCATACTTTTTTTTCTTTAATTTTGAATAAATATATTTTTTTTATAATTATGTAATTTGTTGTACATAACATCCCCATGTGTGCCATCAATCTATTATTATTATTGTTGTTGTTATTATTATTTGTGAGTAATAATAATAATAATTACAGAAATCATTCATGATTGAGCAATCAGTCATAATTAAGAAATATTATTATTGTTGTTGGTGGTGGTGGTGGTGGTGTTATTTGGTAATAATAATAATAATAATAATAAGAAGAAGAAGAAGAAGAAGAAGAAGAAGAAGAATTATGAGTGATTGATAAATTGATGATAATAATAATAATAATAATAATAATAATTCACAAATGCATTTAAATATAATTGTTCTGCAGTTCAGCAGTTAAATGTAAAGTGCCCACACACACACACTCTGTCTTTCTCACACAGACACACACACACTCACGAATTCAACAAGTCGAGGAACGTGACAGCTCCTTATGCAAAACGCCACTCGGTCTTTTGCCAAAACCTGCTGCTGAGTTTTATCATTTTAATAAGCCTTCTAATTCATACACACCACCTCGCTTTAATTATCCCCAGCTCATTATCATGTAAATTCTTTTTTTTTCCCCAATTCTTTTTTTTTTCATCTCAAGCTGTATCTCGTCCACTGCTTTTTCTTTTTTGAATTGGTTTTGTTTTCAGTATGCTTTTTTTTTGGCACAGACATAAACTCAGACACATTCAAACAGATATTTGCAAAAATTTCCATATTAAAAACCTCCAGTTTTTTGAGCAGCACAAGGGAATTGTGGGACGTGTGAAGAGTCTGAACACTGGAGGTTTTTTTCTTTGTTGTATAGAATAATTTACAATGCTAATATAGGAAATATCAAATGTTTAGAAACTATAATGTTTGGTGATGGGTGGGCTTTTCAAAACAAAAAAGAAAAAGAAAAAGAAAGAAATGAACGTTATGTGAGATACTGCAATTATTCTTTGCTTCACAATCACACACACACACAACTTCTTGCCTTCTATATCATTTTTTTGTGTACATTAAAGCCATATTCTTTCTTTATTATATATACACACACAGCTGAGTGCAAAAGTTTGTGTCTCTGATTTTCTGCTTATGAACAAACATTAGAGTTGAAATGAAGTTTCGAATGAAATGTCAGTGTTTCCCGTAACAAGCTGGACTTCAGACATGGTTTAGAGAAGTATGGATATGACTTCTGGATATACATTTTTCTTCTGCTTTTGTAAAATCTGTTTGAACTCTATCACAAAATTTGAGCCAGTAACCAGAAAAAGGAACTCCTTGTCTAAGGTGGTACATAAATAGCAACGATGTTCGGCTGGCTTCCGTTAAAAACATGAAGCGGTTGTTGCGCAGATGTCGTTAGGAGGCTTCGCATGCCCTGTATTGTGCGTGGCACGAACAAGCCTCGGCCGGTCGAGACATAGACTACACAATTTTACACTTTTAATGTCATGGCTGATCGGTATAGAGTTAGTGCTAGGTATGCATGGAATTCCATGAACGTGGATCACATCCATTACCCCTCTCTCTCTCTCTCTCTCTCCTGTTAATCACAGCAACACCAGCCAATCAGGGTTGTCCGTGAGATCGTGTATGCGGAAGAGGGCAAAAAGCGCTTTCTTCCATGTATTTCACTTGGCACGAGTAGCCAAATAGATGTGATAGATTTCATGTCAGAGGATGGACCTGGATAGTGGGTGGAACCTGGCAACCAACAGAAATGATTAGCGCCACCTGCAGGACTGGAGGACAAAGAGAGCATGCAAGCTTAAAATATTGCAAAGGTTGTGATCTGATTTCATACTAAAAAGACTCCTTTTATGATTCTGATTCCTCTCAAGGTTCCTCTCAAGGATTCTTCCTCAATTTTGCCTCTGGCTTCTGTAAAGATGCTTCAAGACAACATTTTTTGTTAAAAGCGCTATTATAAGGCAAATCGACCGATTGTCCTAAGAATCTCCAGGAAGATGTTGTCCATAATGCACACCACCACCGCCTCCACCATTTCTCCACCACCGCCTCCACCATTTCTCCACCACCGCCTCCACCATTTCCAACCCAATAGCAACTTTATGCAGCACACATCATCAAACGCAATCACCTGACTCTGCTATATGAGCGCCTTGAAACCGGCTCAGTCGTCTTATGTCCTGCCCTGAGCTCACTGATGAAGATAAGATCAGAGCTCCTGTGTCACATCTACAGCATATACAGTGTCACAGCTTGAGGAGCTCAATGTACCTCTCAGGGAATTTCAATGAGCTTAAGTAGTGTCGAGTCCGAGCTCCATGTTTCCGCTCTGCGTTCTTAGAAAGAGGCATTACGTTTGCTCGGATCTGCGACTGAACGCAAGCCAAACCTGAGCTAAAGCAACGATGTCTCACATGCGACTTCTGCCTATGCGAACCACACTGCTTTCATTTCATCTGTGTGTGTGTGTGTGTGTGTGTGTGTGACAGTAGGCCTGATGTGGACAGGCTGCACCGATGCCAAGGACTGAACTGGGTAATTTGTATTCTTTTTTTAGCTAGTTATGCAACATGCTGATCCCTGTGGAGCAGCACAGCATCTTCCAAACTCCAAGGCTGAGTGCTTTTTGTTTTTCTTTTTTTTTTTTCTCCTTTTTTTTTTTAGAATAAATTTTTGGAAATGGATTTAAACACAGCACTTGAATAATAACAAACCTGACGCCTCTTCATTACAATACTGCTCAGTGGTTTTATTTATAAATGATTTAAAATAGATATAATGGAATAGGAAGGATAGGAATGGTTGCCAAATCCTGCAGAACTGGTCTTCGTTCCCTGGGTTTGGATTTTTATATTATTTTTTTTATATTTTCTATATATTTAATATTATATTTTATATTATACATACAATCATTTTGATGATTTGAATCACTGTATTACTGTTTAACAAGTCGACAAACTGGGATTTGTCTGAATAAATCGAAAAATTTGGTTGTAGTTAGAGTTTTTTTATACATAAAAAGAATTGCATTTAATGGCTGTTGTACTTAAAATATATTAAACAATTTTTTAATTAATTGCATTTTCTCTTATATTAACATCTGGCAACCAATTTGATGCGTCAAAGCACATTTTTTCTGTTGAAAATTTTTTAATTGGCCTTATTATTGTTATTGTTGTTGTTGTTGTTGTTATTATTATTATTATTATTATTATTATTATTATTATTATTATTATTATGTAATTTGTTATGTAATCAATGCTTCATAGATCATATCATACTATCCCCCACTCCTAGGTCATGCCTGCACGGTTTGGCGTGTAATCGGATGTCTGAATGAGATTAACAGGTGATGGCAGGACAGTGAGTCAGAGTCAGAGCGAGGCAGCGTGAGCGTTTCTACATGTCCTCCTCTGCACTTCCAAGAAGCATTAAGAACATTAAGCCCAAGTGGATCAGCTACGTTTACATCCGTCATTCAGTTACCGCTCGATGAATTATAACAGACAGGTCCACTTTTTCCTTTCACGTTATAACTCTCGTTAGCATACGTGTCCTCTTTATGCTACAGAACCGTGATGTTTTCTTCATTTAAATTCTAATACAGGTGTGTCTGAGAGCACGAGAGCGTGAGGCTCCATATGCTGTACATGTACATAGGTTTGGTCCTGTCCTGGTTTTACTGAGCAGTGCTTGAGTGCGAGGACGCAGTTAGGTTTCAGGTATCGGCTTTAGGTTTGGATTTTGGTGAATCCTATTGACTCACCAGCATTGTCAGCTGACTTTACTTGAAACTCTAGCTAACATAAGCTACCTTGAGTTCTCGATTCTGATTGGTCAGTAGATGATTAGTTTTCTGGGCTAACACTGGCTCCAAGTCAAATCACAGGTTTCTACTGCACTATTAGATTTGTTACTATAGCGACAGATCCTTCACAGGGACTCGATTCGTGGAGGTTTGATGTTAAGCAAGCGACAAAATAAGCGACGAGTGAAATTCCGTGCATGGGGATTAGTTCTTGATTAATTTATGACGTATAACAATAACACAATAACTTATGACTGTGAGATTTTTGTCTTGTCTCTCTGGCGAGTTCATTTGTTTTTAACTTTAGAACCTATCTACAGTGGAATTTCGGCATACGAATGCCCTCCCTTACAAATTTTCACCTTAAGAATTGAAATTTTTCAAGAAATTTGTATCGGCATACGAAGCATTTTCAGCAAACGAACAAAGTTTGCTTTGCCAAGTTGCGCGTACATCCAGGAGCCGTTCAAAACTTCTTTGCGTCAGTGGAAAGCCAAGCGAAGTGTTTATGAATGTTTTTTTCAGTCAGTGAAAGCTGTTTGAAAGAATCAACCCACAATACCAACGTTGCCTTCGGCATGCGATCAAAAACTAGGTGATTTTTCTGGTGTTTTTTTGTTGACAGATCGGTGGCATGGGTGGTCTGTTCTATTTTTAGCCCAAGCTTGGTGGCACGACTTCCTGTGAGGAGCCTCGATATGGAATGCTTGGCTTGGGTCATTTTTTTGTAAGCAGCCATATTTGCATTATCTGCAAATCCAGAACCAATTAAATTCATATGCTGAGGTTCCACTGTGTGTGTGTGTATATATATATATATATATATATATATATATATATATATATATATATAAACATAACATAACATGGCATTGGAGCTGGACAGGCCACGCCCACAAAAGACACCAGTAGTAGTGCTCTCTACACATCCACAAGGGCCACACTAATGACTCGTCTCTTGCTTGTGTCAATTAGGTTCACACACACACTTTATTACTTTGCCACACGTTCACTTATTTTCCCCACCATGACCTTTAACGCACGTCGGACACGTTTTTAAAGATCGCAACAAGCTTCACGTCCGCTCGCATCATGAATTCCTATTAAACCCGAGCTGCTAATGACATTATAGTAAGAGATCTGATTCTTCTCATTTACGTCTAAAACATTTTGCTCACCTCACGTAGCCTCACACGGCTCACTGGACATGCACGTCCGTCTGAAACGAGTGAGATGATGCGCGTCGTGCCATGTTTACTGTAATGGTGGGACGATTTGTCATAACGGTTTGGATGCGAGTGTGTGTGTTGAAGTCACGAGTCTATAAAATGAAGCTGTGTTCATTACAAGGAAGAGCAAACACTCTTCAGTGATAAACACACGCAGCTGCCACTTAGCCCAGTCCCGGATACAAGCCTTATTATTTATGCATGTTGTTCTCCATTACAAACTTGGCAACAGGTGTGTGTGTGTGTGTGTGTGTGTGTGTGTGTGCGTGTGTGCACGTGTGTGTGTGTTAGTGTGTTCAAAGACATCCATGCAAGTACAGTAAGTGTATCTATTCTGTGTGTGTGTGTGTCAGTGTTTCTGAATGTGTATGGTGTGTTATTCTCATCAAATATGGTGTGTGTATGTGTGTGTGTGTGTGTATTCATAAGCACTGTGTGATTGAGTGAGTATGCAGAGGTGAGCACTAAACATGTGTGATTTTCTATCCTTGTCAAATATTGTGTGAAAGTTGTGTCGTGTGTGTGTGTTTGAAGACATCCATGCAAGAACAGTAAGTGTGTCTATTCTGTGAGTGTGTGTGTCTGTCTGTCAGTGTCAATGAGTATGGTGTTTTATCCTCTTCAAATATGGTGTGTGTATGTGTGTGTGTGTGTGTGTGTGTGTGTGTGTGTGTGAGAATTGAACATTTTTGGGGTTTTATTCTCATCAAACAGCACGTGTGTGTGTGTGTGTGTGTGTGTGTGTGTGTGTGTGTGTGTGTTGCATTAGCCTAATGATTTTCTAACACTAAAGAAAACATTTATATGGAATGGAAATGCACACACTCCTAATGTCTGCTCTTGAAAACATATGAGATTTGTAAAAAGGTGCAAACAAACAAACAAACAAACAAACAAACAAAAAAGCATCTTTTTTTAAAGCTACATTTTATAAGTTAAAAAAAATAATTAATTGTAATTAATTGAAAATGAATTAATAATTGTGCCGTGATGCAAATGAACCATCATATCTCAACAGAACAGGAACAAATATATACACACACTATGTGTGTGTGTGTGTGTGTGTGTGGTCCAGGAAGTACAATATATAGGAACTCACTCTTCTATGAATCGCTGGAGCTGATCTGTTCATTGTTGTAGCCTAAAACGGATAAAAATTTTATTATAAAAACTGAAATCAAATCCTTGATTATTATAAATCAAGTTTATTAATTAAAAAAAATAATAATTTAATTTAAAAAATAATAAGCGATCATGATTGTTAACAACTCATTATTCTCTTCTCGGTGGATTTCCGCTGAAGTATTAGATTCATATCTCACTAAGACAATCTAACACACATCATACCCTATGCAGGTTGTAGGGAGTAGGGAGTATGGCACCATTTAGGACACAGCCTATATATTTAGTTTATATATTTATATTTACAATTACGTATTTACAACAGGTTACGTATTTACAAGAATTAGTGTACTACCTCCTACACTTTTTAGTAGACTAGTACGCAGGTTTGGGACATGGCCTCATCTATAGCGCCCTTTCTTTTTAGCAAGCGACGTCTATATGTTGTGAGGCAGAGGGATAATTGTTCATTTGCTGAGGATAAAAGGGGAGAGGGGAGTGAGAGAGAGAGAGAGAGAGAGAGAGAGAGAGAGAGAGAGAGAGAGACTATGAATATCCGTGGCAGCTTTACTGCTCGCATTTATTTATTTATTTATTTATTTATTTATTTATTTATTTATTTATTCTATAATGGCGTTCGCATATAAAGGAATACAAGATTTTTTTCCTTCAAACATCATATTCATTCCGTCTTTCAATAAATATTTCAACAAATAATATAAACGTTAAATAGATCTGTATTTATTTTTTTATTTTTTTATTTATGCATCAGTCTGTTTACAGGTCCGTAATGAAAGAATTCTGACGTCACTAATCGTCCTAGTGTTTTAGCCGAATGTTTTGCATATAAACATATGTTTATAAAACATAAATTTATTTATATATTTATAAAAACGATTACTGATTGATTGAATAATTCAAAAGAACAATCCGATCTATTTTAGTATTACATTTTGACTCATATTATAAAATTATACATATCAGAAATTATACATTTTTTTCATAAAATGTGTGTGTGTCTGTGTGTCAGGTCGGGGGGCGGGGCATGGGCTTCATGCATTTTAAAGGTGAATTAAGCGTAAATAAATACGTCACATCCGATCGTGCAAGAAGACCAGAGAAGATTATTTTAGTGTCAAAATAGAAATAACCGGGAAATGATTTTTATTTTCAATTAGCGGCTAATCTTCTTAGGTCGATTAGCGGCTAATCTTCATTTTTTTCCCGTGTGGTTTAACTGTCGGACTTCTCCATCAGTCTGTTGTCCTCTTCTTCCTCTCCTTTCATCATCAGCAACATACAGATGAGAGAGGAGATTACAGAGAGGCTCTGAGCAGCTCCTTTTGTGATGATATTGATGATGACGATGACCAAATGGACAGCTTGATATTTTTTTTCTCTTTTCCTTTTTTTTTTGGCACTCGAGCTCGTTATAAAGAATCAATATTATATCAAGGGGTAAGTTTCCGTGATAAAGGACTTTAGCCACTCCAGCTATTCATCATAAGCCTGTAGCAGGCAGATAGGTCAAAAGAAATTATATTGCACTAAAGAGAGAGCCTCCTTATCTCTCTATAGCAGAGAGGTGGAGGGACAAGGCGATCGATACCCGAGCTGGGGTATCTACTCCTTGCAATTATCAATAGCTGATCCCCCCCCCTTTTTTTTCTTGTCTTCCTGGGGCTGCATCTATTAATATCAGATGATAATAATGGACATAAACTTCTAGCAGGGGGTGATGGAGGTGAAGGATGGATGGGTGAGAAGTTTGCACACGCAATGACCTTGCTGTCAAGGAAAAACTGTCACTTTTTTTTTTTTGCACATCCCAGACGAAAGGTAGCCAAAGAGCCAAAGGAACACACTTTCTTTTTAGGGGGATAACGTGTGTGTGTGCGTGTCGTGTGTGTGTGTGTGTGTGTGTAAGATGCAACATCTGCACTTGATTTGTTTCTACTATTCTTTTTGTCGGCACAGCAGCAGCACTGTTTAACCCCGTGATTTATTGTATACAAGACCGAATTAGAATAAATTGATTAGAAATAGAAAAGAATATTCATAATTATAAATCTCTCTCTCTCTCTCTCTCTCTCTCTCTCTCTCTCTCTCTCTCTCTCTCTCTCTCTCTCTCTCTCTGTGTGTGTGTGTGTGTGTGTGTGTGTGTGTGTGAAATCGTTTGTACATTTAGTTATTTAGATGTGCATTAAAAAAGTCGCATTTACATACAAGGAATTTTACGCGCGTTTTTAAACATCTTTTACTATAAGTAGATATATATTATATTTAGACAAACACACACACACACACACACACACACACACACACACACACACACACACACACACACACACACACACACGTTAGATTCCGTAGCCTAAACCTGGGATCTCGAGGAAAAAAAATGAACAAATGACCTCAGTCTCCGCTTATTTAATGCGTTCGTATTATTTTGATTTTTTTGGATTATTTTGATCAGACCTAATGAACACTCCTCCTGTACAAGAATGCAAAACCCGTGCTCTATTCGCGTGCTGATAACGTCAAATTCAAGACCCTCCCTCACCCTCTCTCCTTCCTCCCACCATCACCCATCTCCCTCCCTCAGCAGGTCAACATTTAAACGCAAATGAACTTTTTTTTTTTTTCTCTTTCCTCCTAAAAAGAGAGAGACATTTCCTCTGGCTACAGTACACAATGCGCCCGTGTCTATTTCCTCAATGGCACAAGAAAAAGGGAAGTTAACCTACAGGCTGCAGTGCCATGTTAATGCACGGAGGTTTAAACATATAGCTGTAGAAAACTCACTTGACTGCATGGACACGCACACACACACACACACACGCACACACACACACACACACACACACACACACAATCACACACAGGGTTTGTGAGCAGATTACACTTATTGTTTAATAACATGAGATTTGATTTATGCGCAATTTCTGAAATAATTCATGAATTCTTTAATAATAATAATAATAATAATAATAATAATAATAATAATAATAATAATAATAAGAGGAAGTGTCTTTATATTTTGGAATAAGTGAATTGTTTAATATCAGTTAAGAGCGCAACACTACCCTGAACCCAACTTTAATCCTTAATAAGAAGAAAAAGATTTTTTTGTCGGCCTGCGCATTTTATTTATTTAACGCTCCAAGCGCACAAAAACGGTGCGAAGGGAAAAAAGAAAACGGCGCGGTAGGCTACATCCTAGCGGTCGCTAAGCGCAATGGGCTGAACTTAAAGCCCTGCGGGGTGGGGAGGGGAGGAGGGGGGTTTAAACTCCCTCTCCCGCGCCACGCAGCCTCCACACGCGGAACTACGGGGCGCAAGCGGCGACGGTCACCAGCCCTGCTGTACGCGCTCGCACAAGTTTTCCTCGCTGCTGCGCCCGAACACGCGGAAACGAGCCAAACACACGAATGTCCGCCCGACTTTTTTTTCTTTTCTTTTCTTATTTACACGCGGGGAGAAAAACAACAACAACAACAACAACAACAACAACAAACTGGAAGCGAGCGGCATTAAAAGAAGCTTTTAGCTGAGCGCGTTACCGGGATCGAGGACGCGCTTCAGGACTGAGCGCTGCTGCTTCAGCTTCTATACTTTCATCCCCTCTTGTTTTTTTTTTTTTTTTGGTTTTTTTTTTTTTAAAGACTTACAACTTCAAGACTTATTCTGCAAACTTTTTACGCACGCATTTCTTTATTGTTTCGTTCAGTCTTGAGCCGCGAGAAATCAGTCAAGGTTCCGAATCAAGCGTTCGCGTTTAAATCAGCACTTGGGAATAACTTTTTGGACAGAGCATGAAGAGGACGCTGCGAAGTCTCTAGATAGCAAAGTCTATACCCGAGCTGTTTGAAGGAGCGGAGGACGGCTGTGGAAGCACCGGGGACACTGAAGGTACTGGAAGCGCACTTTCAAACCATTGCACGGTGTTCAAAGTTGTCCTCAACATGGACGCGCGAAGTTAACAGCTGTCGGGGGAATACGCGGCGCAAACGCGTGACGCACGCACGGTATGCACGCAAATAAACAAAGAAAGCGACGAATTCCCGGCACTCGCGTGGCAAAAAAAGGGAAAAGAAGCTGCTGACCTTCCTGTGCTGAAGACCCCCCCGAGTGCTGGGCGTTAATACGGGATTTGGAGCTCTGCGCGAAGAGGAGGAGGAGGAGAAGGAGGAGGATAGAGAGCACACACACACACACACACACACACACAAACACGCACACACACACACACACACACATAGAGAGAGAGACAGATAGTTCGAGGGCGAAGCGGCTAATTGCCGAGTCCGTCCCTCATTTCCATATCCGGCTGGAGCTCGGCCAATCCCCCCTCGCACAGCGCCGTTAATCGCGATGCATTATTCACTATCATAATTATATACCGGACTTTCGCGCACGAAGCCGCAACCTCGCCTAATTTTCCGTCATTTTTTCCCCCCCTGACTGTTTTGCTGAAGCTTTCTTTCTTTTTTTTTTTTTTTTTCTTTTTTTTTTTCTTTTTTTTTTTGGCTTTTGTTATTGTTATCTCTTTCCCTGCACCGGTCGTCCGCCGCCGATGCGCGTTCAAAAAGCGGGGCCGGGTGGCAGCGCATCATCTTCATCATTCCCATCATCTTCATCATGTCCCGACGGAAACAGGCCAAGCCGCAGCATCTCAAATCGGACGAGGAGACTTCAGCGCTCGGGCTGGAATCGGAAAACGGTGAGTGGATTATTCCCAAATATTCCCAGCGCAAATCATGGCGCAGGACTAAAACTTTACAACTTTATTATGAATGGGAGCGAAAAGAAAAGCGTGCGTGCAAATGTACTTCCTTTTTGTTTTGCAAAGAGTTTCAACTAAAATCCACAAATACCTCCCCCCCCCCAAAAAAAACGAGGTTAACCAAAAAATAACGATAATGATAGTGATTTTATTGGATAGCTACCTAAAGCGTTTGGTTTTTTTTTAATAATAAAAATATAAAGACTTCATTAAAAATTCGTAGAGTTTCTAGAAAGGAAATGAAGATTCCTGGAAAGAAGCATTAAATATTTATCAGCATAGAAAACAAATTAAAAGCTCATGAGATTTTGAGAAATTTGAGTTCTGCCTTGCTGAAATAATAATGTCGGAAAAGTCGGAGAAAATCGGAATATATGTATATTTTTTTTTCCATCAGAAATATCAGTTGTTGTTTGAAGATTGCGCCTTCATAGAGTCAGCAGATCTCTACTTTTCTTTGCAAAACAACGATTTCTCAACCTTTTTTCCTAAATTCACCTGATTTAAAGCGAAATCTTTAGCTTGTAATGAATAAATGTTACCTTCTCACTTCACTCCATCTGCTGTACTGAAATTTCCTGTTACACCGCACTGCTACACATTCCCCAGCTTTAGTGAAAGCTGTTGTTTTGGACAAGATAATTCTTCTTCTTCTTCTTCTTCTTCTTCTTCTTCTTCTTCTTCTTCTTCTTCTTCACCCAAATTCCTTTTTTTGTTCAGAGGAGAGAAAAAAAATCAGAGAGAGAGCCAAGTTCTTGCACACTGAGCCCTTGTTTGCACCCAGATGTCCATTGTGCTGGTGTGTAAAGAAGCCTATTGCATATTCCCAGCTAGATTAAGTGCACAGCTATGCCTATTTTATTGTCGTTGAAATTGTTTGTTTGTTTGTTTGTTTGTTTACTTCACACGACACTTTCACACTTCAGCTGTTACACACCGGACTTCTCCATTTCCGTTGGATTTGTCCTGTGTGAAAACGGTGTGTGTGTGTGTGTGTGTGTGTGTGTGTGTGTGTAGACACTGGAATCTGTGATAGTTCTATAATAATACTAGATTTTTCCTGAATTCTGGTGCAATCGCTTCTATTTATTTATTTATCTATTTATTTATTTATTGTAATAAAAATGACCGAAACCCTTGCCATTATACTGAAACTAATTCTGTTCTAAATTTGTCCTTCAGCAAACAAATGGTGCAGCTGTCTTTCCTGTCATGTTACAAATTGAAACATAATTCTATAATCAGATATATTTCATCTATGTGTGTGTAAAAATCTATACATGAATATTAGCGTATAGATAATGACAGAAATCTTCAGCACACAGGAGTTTCCATAGCAGAAAGGTCTTGAGCTCTTTAAAACACTCGCAAATCATCTAATCCGTCCCAGCCTCTCTCTGGCATCGCTTTCTGGCATGTTTTTTTTTCTTCCTCTTTTTTTCTTTTCTTTTTTCCACCATTTCCAATTTTCCATTTTCTGAAAGGATTTGAAAGGAAGAAAACGTACGCCGTAGAGGATCAGGAAGCAAAACATAGGTTAGTGGGTTATTAGAGCTCGTGTCATTTGGGTTATTATTTTTTTAGAAGGGAGCCAAGTTAAAGAGATTCTAAAGAACCTTTAAAACACACACACACACACACACTGAGAATGGTGTACAGGAACCTGGATTTTTCACCTCTCTATCAGTGCACTTACAAGCACAAGAGAGGGTTTGATGCAGCGAAGTCGAGCTCCTGGACTTGTTCAAACACAAACATCAGAGTCCTTTATTCACATCGCTGAGACATATTTATTTTCTCAGAGAGCTTTTTCAGAGATAGATGACCGACGGTTCTCAGGTCGCATCTCGCTCGCTTGAAGTGCTGCAGTGGGCGACGCTCGGCTGCTCGCCCTGTTATCGATCACCACAAAGTCGAAGAGTCTTTGTCTCACTGGACGCAGCATCGCGAGCACTCTGTTATCCGTTACGGATTTTTTTTACAATAAAATCACTCACTGCGTGGAAGCTCGCAAGTGCTGTGATATAAATGTACACTCAATGGGTAAAAATAAATACTATGATACTGTACTGACACACTTTGTGCATTGATACTGAGGAGGAATTCATTTTGGTATTTTAACACACTCGTATTCCTTATTTTAAACGGACATGCACTGTTCTGTTCATTTTTATTGATCCTGTCCTGAGCATTAAACATTTTCAGGCGTTTTTGCTGGATGTTACATTGCTAGGTCATGTGATTTACATGAATACAGGACCTTTTGTAAAAATAAAAAAAAAACAATAAAAAAAAAATACATATTTACACATATTTATTATAACGACCGTTTGATGAATTTAACACTACGCTGTAAATGTATAGAAATATTTTAGAAATGCAAGAAAATTAAATTACACTTGCATTGAAAGCCTTTTTTTTTTTTTTTTTTTTTTTTTCCTGATTATTTATTTCTCATCAGTTTTATCACTGCACTCTCTGGATGTAATGCAAAAACACACACACACACACACACACACACACACACACACACACACACACACACACACACAAAGTCAGATTTAAGTTCTTAATTGTTTTTTTCTGATACTGATTTTGCTGGACATCATGTGATTCACAGTGATCCATGAAAACACAGCATCCTGTTAAACATGCACTCAGATCACGATCACGATCAGATGGAGGTAACGCTGCGAGCCCTGCGATATAAATCCTCCATCCTAATGCTGTGCTGCAGAACTAAAAACACCAGACGTTGTCGTTTGCAAAGCACTGAAAAGCTTCCGAAATGGAATTAATGCTGAATTAGATTTTTTCCGAAATGTAACTTGGACGATCCATGCCTTGTTGAACGTTCCTGCAGCGTTTATTCAGATTCTACAGTATAAAAAATATGACACTATACTATAGTCCTATATTATGCTTTTACACTGAATGTTCTGAATACTGAGTACTGATTTTCTTTAGGAAACTCTTCTATATTTAACACTATATGTATTTATATTTATTCTATATTTAACCCTGGACATTCAAGCATTAGTATGTGATTAGTGATTAAAGTGATTACGTACTAATCACCAGTTCTGCTTCTGCAGGACGTCGGAGTCACGTGATTTACATTTCTAGCGGACGTAGCGCCCAAAATCATCTCCAGTCAGATTACAACTCAAAGCATGTACCGTAGCTCTAAAAGCTATATATAAATCCGTCCTGATTTTATATGCATAAAGTACAAAGAAATAAAAATAAATAAAAATCTAGAAAACGACATCATGTGTAATTCCCATACTGATACTGAGTACTGATTTTACTATAGCTGCAGCATGTAGTATACTCTTGGACATATTTCCTGGGCATTCCAGGGTCTGATATGATATACTTCTTAACAATACTGCACTGAATATTTTCAAATGTTATGCTAATCTTGCTGATTCTGATTAGCTGGAATTCCTCACGTAAATTAGTCGAAATTAGCATTTGTTACAGAAGTCCTACACATTCAGGTTTGCTAAGATTCAGTAGTTATACCATGACGTTCTAGGTGCAAGGATGGAAGATGATTTAGACTGGTTCTTCCTTTAAAATAAAATAAAATAAAATGATGTAGCTCTGGAAAGTCCTATTTTACACACATGTGCTGATTTTGGTTCCGAGTACTGAGTACTGATTTTAGTCAATCTTTAATTCCTGACTCTTCCGAGTTGCAAAAAAAATCAGATTCTTTCGCTGGACATCCAAGTCCAGCGATTTCATTTAATAGTACTGTGCTGTAGACCGTCAGCAAAATTACACACACACACACACACACACACACACACACATACACACACAGAGTGTAATACAGACACATGAAACGCTCCTATATTAAGTGTCTATATGTCATACACGGAAGCTTATACGTACGACTCGAGGAGATATTTTACAGGACAGACGAGGTGACTGACCGGCGTGTGTCACAGCGCCGGTCTGCAAGGTCACACACATCACACAGCGTTAAACAGAGCACACAGTGTGTCACCTATCGTACCGAAACACTGTACATAACCGCCGATTCATTTTACTCCATCAGTAACCTAATGACGTGGTGCGTTACTGAGTTACGAACAGCGCAGAGCGATTAGGTGACGAAACCGAGGCCTAGCTGTCAAGGCTATCCCACACACACACACACACACACACACACACACACACACACACACACACACCACTGTTTGTTCCAGATTCTACAAGCGATCTTTTCGGACGTTTTGTTGTGTTGTGTGTTTTTACTTGTGACTGAAGGTCAGTTTCATCCTCCATCTTGTTCTCTCTCAAGGAAACTCATTCGCTGCACCTTTTTTTCCCTTTTCCTCTTGATTTATTCGCTCGTACCTTCGAGTCTAAGCATAAGCTAAAATCCCAGAAGCAACATTTGACCTGTTTTTTTATCCTTCTCACCAAGAAGGGTGACGTATTTTGGTGTAGCGTGATTAAACGAAGACGCTCAGGCCTCGCTGCCTTCAGACATCTGTAGACGAGAGGAAAAAAAAGAAAAAGGGAAAAAAAAAGAAAGACTTACACGCGATAAAATGAAGAGATTATTCATGAAATAAAATCACACGTGGAAACCAGAAGCAGAGGTTCACTACATGTGAAATATTAAAATGTAAATATAAATGAATTTTTCTTTTAGGGGGGAAAAACATGACGTGAAAACGCCTCATGATTCAACGAAAAGAAATCATTTAAAAATACAAATGGCAACGAATCACGTGGGAAAATGTCACGAAACCGAATCAATCAATAAATGAATTGTGTTGAAAGAAAAAAAAAGGAGAAAAAAAAGGAAAAATAAAACACAGATGCTTTACATGTCAAGCATTAACTCATCAAAAGAAATGAATCATGTGGAAAAATCAGGATGTGAAAATGATTCACTGAGTCACGTGGAGAAAAAGTTGCAAATGGAAAACTTATAAGCGTGGTGTACATGCGAAAAAGAAATGATTCATGTGAGAAATCACGCGAAAAATAAAGTCTC